>PVHY01001171.1:0-135707 GCA_004024945.1 Uropsilus gracilis
CCCCCCCCCTCACCGTCCTCTCTGGTCAGACTCATCCTCTGCTGCAGATGTGCCTGAGTGCCCCTGCGGTTTCCTGCCATTAGTCTCTCTCCCTTCGTCTCCCGGCCCACCTCCCAAGTTTGCTCCTTTGACTACCTCCACTGCTCGGGGAGAGGTGTCGGAGCACTATCGTCTTCCTTTCTCCCTACCCGGAGCGCTATGATCTTCCTTTCCCCCTACCCGGGGTCTGCGCTTGGGAACTAGCGCTGACCTTGGAGACTGCCACGCTGACCCTCGACGATCTCCAGTTACCCCAGTCCCGTCCCTGTTGACTCCGGGTCTCCCAAGTCTTGGCCACAGGGGGAGCGCCCTTCCCTTGGCGGCAATGCGCTTGAGCTTGCAATCTTGGCTGCGTAAAACCGTGGTTCTGAGGGGCCGGGCCCCAGGTCAAACCAAGAAGGAGGCGGGGTGGACCTCAGAGCTGCGGAGTCCAGATTTTATTTGTGTTGCTTCAACTTGTCCTGAACGACTGGATGAGGCGCGCGGGCGCGCACACACTCCAAGAGAAACATAAATGCACCCTGGCTCGACCCGCGCCGGCTCGGCTCCGCACCCTGCGCGGCCTTGGCCGACCCGGAGGCCTTGGCATCAGAGGGCTTGGGTGCCTGCCTCCTCCGTGCGCGGCAGACCTGGTCCGCGAAGGGCCACCAACTGAATATTCCCGGACTAGGTGAGCGCCTACAGAAATCCCCTCTGAGGGGTACTTTTTGGAGCAGAGAAAAAGTTGCAGCGACCCCCCCCCCCCCCACGCGCTGCTGCCTTCCTCAATAAAACAAACCACCTTCGGGCTGCAGACGTTTGCCCACTCCCCCTCTCCTTTTCTGGTGGTTTCTGGCCAGTTCGCCTCCCTAGGCACAAGTGCGGTTTCTCGCTCGGGTTCACTGTTGACTTGTAATTTCTTTAAAACTAGCGGCACCAACTAGCTTTGCCTCCGCGTCTTCTCCGGGCGGCGCCTTCTCAGGGCCTACAGAACTTCCAGAAGGGCGCGGCCGGGCTCCCCGGCGCGAGACTGGCGGCAGCCCGCCTGGGTTGAGTCCGTCTGTGCTTTGCTCTATTTCGCGCGCTCCCTCCCCCTGTAGATTGCGCTCCGACTGTCATCTCTGTGAGCGCTGCAACTTTGGAGTCGGTCTCATCTTACTAGGTGGAAGCCGAGGGTTCCGCTGGGAACCCAGAGGAGATAACCAAGAAAGGCGGCTTGAACCCCGTTTCAAGCTATCAGGTCTCGGGTTTCTCGCCTGTCCCCCAAAATATCCACAGCGGCCGACCCCATTGGTGGTGCCCAGTCAGAAGGATCGTGTTTGGTTTGTTGTTTTGGGGACTCTGTGGGGAAAGGGGCACAGGGCATTGGGAGAAGGGGAATTTAAAGATGAAGGCAACTAGGTTTCCCCCTCCCCCCACCTCTTTCTTTCAGCTAAAGTTAAAGTAGTTTCTTCTGGGGAGAGAACTGTTGGTAGCTAGGCTTGTGGGACAGAGAAGGGAGGCTTCGCGTTCAGTAAGCCTGATCTGCAAACTTGGACTCCAAACAGAAAATAAAGCGAGCAGCAGGTGAAAGAGACCAGAGCAGGTGAAAGAGATCAGAGCTCCGGGAAACCCGGAGGTTCGGGTTCGGATTCCTGTCCCAAGAAGAAGTGGCCCACGCCTCCCAACGTGGCAAGGCTGGGCCTCCAGTGAAATCGCTCACTTTCTTTCTAAGGCATTAGATGTTACCGTTTACAACCTTCCCAGGTTCCCCACCCCATCAGTCTCCACAAGTTTGTACTACAGTCACCATCCTCTACCCCCCACCCCAGGAGAACTGCTCGCCCTTGGATCTGGCCACCCATCTGAGCTACTCAAGACCCACCTGCCTAGACTCAAGTCCTTGGCCCTCACTACCGCTTCCTTTCCGGCTTTCACGATGGGGTGGGGACCCCTTCTCCCTAGAGCTCTTCTAGAGCTACAGTGCTGATGATCATTACTTTAAATTAAAAGTCCCCCTTTTCCTTTCCGTCTAAGCTCCAACTTAGTTTCAGAGAATGAAGCGTGAAAGCTCTTTTATGGAGATTACCGATGCTTCATTTATTCCCGCAAATGGCAAACACGGCCTGGGAAAAATCGAGCAAGCGAGCTCCTTGTCTCGGATACTCAGCCGTCTCCTTGTTCACAAGCTCACTTGGCTGTGAGAGGGCGTTGGGGAAAGTCCCTGCCCTGGGCTTACCTGCAATGGCTTTGCCAAGTGCTTATAAGCACTTAGCTGGAGGGGATAAAGACCTAGCAGATTCCCTGCCCCCAGCTTGAGAGGGATTTGGTACTAGGGAATGCACGGCTGGTGAGGTGCCCAGTGTTAGCCTTGAGGATCCCTGAGACGTTGTGGTTAATATGTGCCTGGGAGTTTTGATTATTCTCATTGCTCGGCTTCCTTTTAATCGGTATTTACAGAAAAAGCCAGTGGATTTTGGCATACATCGCAGGAGACAGCCAGGAGACCCATATACCATCATTCTTCCCTTTCCAACCCAGCTCTTGACCTTCTCCATACTTGACCAAGAGGCTGTTCCCGTGGTGACGATAGCGTCTGTCCACCGATTTCTGTTGGTGCCTGCATATGCACAGCCCCTAGAGCAGGCGATCCTCTCTGGAAAGGGACTGTTATTTTGGAAATGGATCCAGAACTTTTGAACCATTGGAATACAGAATTCACCTGGTGGCCTGGTGGTTGTTTCCGACAACATCAGGAGCTTTGGTTATTTCATGAGGGGCAGTTGGAAGGAAGTGAAACAGCCTCAGGGAGAAAAATGACACAGGTTTCTTTTTTCGTTTGAGACAGAGCAGGGAAGTTTGAAGGGGGAAAGGTATAAGCTCCTAGAAGGAGAATTTCCCGAGTTCAGGCTTAAATTCCTTTGTGACACTGTGTTATTAACTCCAATACAGTGGCGTCTCCACATTCCTGCATCCCATGTTGGAAACCCCTCCAACACAAAAGCTATTGTTTGGGGGGTAGGGTGGGGGGAGTTCCCTGGAAAAGGCAGCCAGCTATTCTTCCTCACCTTACCCCTCACAGGTTGCAGGGAGAGCAGAAATGCTGCTTTTATTTTCGAGAAACTTGTTTTTCTTAAGGAGACATTGTATGGAGGTATGAATGCCCATAGGGTATCAAAATGGACTGGCCTTGAAAATAAGGCTCCTACTTTTGTTACAATGCTGGTGACTCTGATGCAGCTTACCAGGGTGTCAGAGCCATGTGCTTGCCTTTTTGCCTGTAATAGGTGATGGCTCTTTCACCAAAAAGGTCTAAATGGGAGCAGTCAGCCCAAGGAGGCAGTGGAAAAAGTGAGGTTCGCTGAGTGGGGGAGAGGTTCATGCCAAAGGGTGCTATGTGGACACACAGCCTGCCTTTGGAAAAGAAGGCAGGAGAGTCCTGTCTTTGCAGGAGGAGTTGCCAGCTTCCATGAATGCCTCAGCCATTTTAATGCAAAGCAAATACCAAGATGCTCTTGTGCCCACTCAGGACAAAGAGCTGAAGGACAAATGAGCAGGGGCCAAAGAGAGCTGAGGTGTTCAAAAGTAATCTGCCTTTCTTTCACATTTCAAAGGTTCTGCCTCACCACCCCCCAAAAAACACATCTGAAGTGGTGGTTAATGTGTTGAAAATTTAAAATGACGATCAGTGACCAGAGGGAATATTTTGTACTGTATCCTGCTGCAGATGCCTGATCTGGCCCACGCGAAGTGCCTGTGATGCATGGAGTAGGCCCCCGGGGGTGCCTTTCATGTTCTTGGGGCCTGTGTTGGTATGGCGAAGCCCAGGCATTCACATTTGCTTCCTGAAGGCTATGTCTGAGTATCCACAATATTGTAAACACCACAGAATCCATCTCTTTAGTAACACCAGAGGGAATACTTTGGGCACAGTTTTTTGACTGGCTAACTTTGCTGAACTTATTTGATCTGTGAAACAGAAAAGGAAGTCAAGTTTAGGTGTACTTACTTTAGTTTAGTGTACTTTAGCAAACTAGTTTAAAACACTTCAGGAAAAAAATTTATTTCCATACCCCCAGTAAATAGAAGCTGCTTAATTTAGTAGATTTATAGAATATAGAGACTATATCTACTTGTTCTTGAAACGGCCCCTCCTTCTCATTTCACTCATTCTCAGTTGCGATTGATATATGTATCTGCATTTTGGATGGATTTTTCTGGGAAATGTACAGAGAAGAATTGTATAGCTCTCAGAAACAAGCTTTTGAATTTGGGTGGTGGCATTTGAAAAGGATATTAGGCTACACCTTTTGTCCTGGGTGTCATATAAAGTGAATGCCGTTGGTTGGATAGGGCATTACTGAAATGACTCCTGGGTTGTTTTCTTTTTTCTTTTCTTTCTTTCTTTCTTTTTTTTTTTTTGGTGGGGAGAGTATATTGTTCTTCTGGGTATTACTAAGGAAAGTGCCTTTTAAAAGCATTGTGTTTCTCTATGGGCAAAACTTGGGCAGAAATTTGAAATAACCATTGTAAGTTCACTATTGCAGGTCTAGCCCAAAAAGCTCACATTCTTGGAATTTTAGGGTTCTGGGATTTTGTTATATAAAGGCTATATACAGGTAAACCAGCTGAAGTGAAAACAATCCACTGATGCAAGAGTTGTTTGAAGTGAAACAAATATCAATATAATTGTTTCAACTGCTTTCCCTCACATTGGCCAGACTAGACCTGGGGGTGAGGATGGATCTGTGACCAGCACTACAAAATGTACCAAAGAGTGCCTCCCAGACTTCTGAGGGTGTGAGGGTATACATAAGGAGGGACTGATACCCCAGAATTTCCCTTTAAAATAAAATATGTGTATCCCTAAAGAATACCTTTCAGAAAATCCAAGATGTTGAACCCCAAGATTTCTCCCCCATGGGAGAAATCTGAAAGAAGACAGACTGCTTGTTGGTGTCTAGTTTAGGAAGTCAAACTAGGTCCGTGGTGAGTATGTGTGTTTTCAAGAGGTTATGGTATTTACGTGGTAGCTAGACTTGAATTACTTCAAACTTCTTATTAATTTGTACAGTAAAGGACCTTATTCAACTGATAAAACCTTGTACTTTTTCTTGGGAATCCTAAGCAGGGAGCTGCCAGCTTCTCCATGGGGCCAAGAATTTAATATGCACAGAGGTGGGAAATCAGCCATCAAACCAAGTTCTGGAACTACCAGGGATATTGATGGAAAAAACCCTCTCAGATGATTTGACTCAATAACCTTGGCATCAGGATGAACACGTCATCATAATCCCTCACACAGTACTTCTAAACTTATCTAGAGTCTCATCTCTGACATTCCGAGAGGCAGATGCTGGAGTGAAAAGGGAAGTTTATGCCACTGTTTGGCCATCTTGGCTATTATTTATTTATTTTTTTTAAATTTTTTTTTTTTTTTTGAGACTGGGTCTTGGTATTTTTGCCTGTGGAACCGCAGGCTCTCGTTGCCCGGGGTACCACAGACTCAAGCAATCCCCAGTCTCAGCTTCCCAGGTAGCTGGGATGACAGGCGCGCGCCACTACACCCAGCTATTTTTTTGGAACTAGGTCTCGCTACCGGCCCCAGGCGGGACTCGAACCGCGATCCCTAGCTCCGGCCGCTTCATAGGCTGAAGCTTACAAGCACGAGCCACCATGCCCGGCCTTATTATTTATTTTCTGATGTGGGCAGAGTGAAAGGATGTAAGAGGAGAGAATTTTTAGGACTGTCTAATGGCAGATGTAAGGCTGATTTTTTTTTAAAAAAAGGCATTTGCTGTTTAATAAATAAAACTGCTCATGTCAGTCAGAGAAACATGACATTTCATTGAGAGGATAAAAGATTCATGAGTAACCAAATCATGGCTGTGTGGGGTGCAGCTTAATTTGTGGCTGGATTCCTGCTGGGGTGAAGGAAGGTCTCTTTCCTCAGGTAGCCCAGGGGGCATTAGGTCTGGCCTCCTGCGCCGGCCTCAACCTTTGAGGCCTTTATCACCAGGGCATGTCCAAACTCCCAGACTGTGCTTCACTTTGCTTTCCCCCGTGGTATTTGAAGTACTTGTCCTATTTCCCAGTTGAGGCAGAAGGAAAGGAAGACCAGTGTTTTCTGGGGAAAAGAGTGGTAGGTGCAATTGAGTTTTTGGTGGGGTTTAGACTGTTTTCTTTCCATCACTCAGTGTGACTGAATGGTGGGAACTTTCAGAATTATTTCTGTGCACAATTGTCCATTCTGCCAGGAAAGTTATGGCTGCCCTGTAAAAGGGGTCTGCCTGTCTCCCTTTGTCCTAGGTTGGGAAGGCCTCCTGGTCAATAAATACATATTAATCATGTAAAAGGATTGACATGCAAATGAAGGGCATCACTGACAAGCCCTGGATGGCAGAGGAGAGACCTTCTGCAGCTGTGGTCCTAGATGGAGGAAGGCAGGGCTGCGCCAGGCTCTGCGTTGGGCATTTTCTAGAGGGTTAAATTCCCTTTCCGGTAATTTTGTGAATGAGTTAATAGAACTGGAGATGACTTTAGGATCTTTTACTTGCATGTTTCTTAGCTCTGCCAAATCTCCAGATTTTTTTTTAAATTTAAGTCTGGCAGTAGGCAGGCTACCCTTTGGATCTCCGTGTCTCTCGGCCCAACTGGAAGTCTCCTAAGGTACTTTGTTCTTCTGATCAAAGAAAAGTTGAGCCAAACAGAGAAATGGTTAAAAGCTTAGCTGGATGTTTTCAGGAATGTTTGATATTTCAGGAATAATTATTAGTTGCCATTATTAATTACTGCTTATAAAATAGCACAGTGTATACTGTTGTGATTTTCTTTACAGAGCAAAGACACTATAAAATAACCCTGGCAAAGGGAAAGCTAAACTTTGATTCTGATTTTTCTAGTATATATAATACCAATGGGTATACATTTCCCATGACAATGATTTTTAATATTATACACGTGACCACTGAAGAAAATGATTTAGTGTCTATATATATATATATATATATATATATATACATACACTTTGGTTGTAAAAATAAAGCAAAATGCATTATTGTAAGCTCCCAGCAAATCTTTGTGGTGAGGACAGCTGCTTTATTCATGAGCATATACGAAAATATTTTAACTGCTCAGATAGTTGAAGTTATTATATATGCTGAGGTGGAAGTATATATATATATCCTGCAGAGAATTATTTGAGGCAATGAAGCATCTAACTTTGATCTTCCATTAAGGGTGTAGAATGTTTAAAAGGTGGATGACTGGAATTTACACAGTTCAGGCTCAGGCCCAGAATTATTATGTCTGTGGGGTCTTGTCAGCTGAGATACATGTGTTCGGTAACTTTGCAACTGGGAAGAGTTGGTTTGGTGATATTTCAGCTTAGGTGGGTCCTACTGGGTCAGAGACTCGTGCTTCTGAGGGGTCAGGCTCTGGCTCTGGTGCTGTCTTTCTTTTGTGGTCTGTATCTAATCTTATCTAAGTCTCTGCAAGTGAACCCCAGAGCCAGTCACTCCAACCGGAAGAAACAGGTTAGAATACGAATGGTCTTCCTCTCTGGTATGTAGCACAATGGCAATACCTTGTAAATTAAGTGTCTCTGAGGGTGACTGAAGGAGTCAGTTCTTTCTGTACTTTGGGGCTAATTTAGCTCAAAGCAGGATATTGAGTGGCTAAAGCACTTGCATTTTCCTTTTAAGTAAATCCATAAAGATATTTTTTGATGGGAACTTGTTGGTTTTGAAAATTCACACCCTGTTCAAAATCAGGCAAAATTTCTTTTGAGTTCTTGCTACGGATATATTATGTTTAACGCATGTTGCTCATGTTTATTTCAATTCTAGAAGAATCAGATATGACCTAGAATTTAAACATAGTAAACATATCATCTATTGAATTACTCTGTGTGTGTATGTGTATGTGTGTGTGTGTGTAAAAGGAATAACTCCTGCCAGATAAATTATTTAACATGATTTTCCTATATTGTGGAAAGGCAGACTGAACCTCATTTTTTGGATTATGATTTGTATTATGAAATGCTTATCAAATGTTTTCCAAAGATTAGTTTAATTTTAATTAAATAAACCTTTCTCAAGAGGAGGCCCCCAACTATTTCTTGTACCCAGAGGCGAACGTACTTGTTGTTTTTAATTATTTTCTGCTGTTACTAAAACAGCTTTGGGTACTCCTGCCCAATTAAATCAAAGGCGCAGGTTCCTTATACACAATATGTTTAATATTTAATTTTAATTAAATTAATTAAATTGTTTATTTAATTTTATGTGCATTATTGTGCATAGAATAATGCAAAATTAATGATAGTAAGAGTTGGGGTGGGGAGGTGAATCGGAGAGCTTTCAAACAAGCTAATTACAGAGCTTAAAGGAAACTTCCCCTTCAATTCTAGGGAAACATCCTAACATAACTTGAACTTTCTCCCACAGCCATCCATGACTCTATGACTGTAGCTGCTGTAGATTTGGGCTTGTTGGCCCTTTCATCCTCTTGAGCTTGCCCTGCAATTTGCAGCTGCAGCAGCTGCTTGACAGAGGAGAGGGTATGTGCGGGCATGTTCGCACTGTTGCCAAGGCTCATGCTCCAGTGACATTTTCTACTTTGCTAAACAAGGAGCCACCAGTGTAGTGCTCCCGGGAAGGATCTTTTTCTACCAAAGACACAGGCAAAACTTCCCATATGTTTTCCGCCTCAGGAAGGGGCCTATTCTAATGGCTTTGTGCTGCCTAATCCAAGCTGGAGTGTGAAAAGGCAGAGGCATATGGAGGCACTCACCTTTGCATTGGAAGCTGTGCTTGGCTGGCTCAGTTTCCATGCCAGTCTGCATCTCTAGGGCAGAGATTTTCGGGAGCGTTTTCATTTGTGTGGTGATGGGCTTCTATCTTTCTCTAGAGCACTTATTTCCTCAGAAACCTGTTCCATCAGACCTAGGACAGACAGACGCAAACCAGCTGCAGGACACTTGACTAGCTTTAGCATTGCTCTCTGCTGAGGTGTGTCTGAAACAATGAGGTCTGGAGTAAGAAGCTGGAAGCACCTGAGCGGAAGGAGCACACTGAATTTTGGGGCATTTTTATTATCTCACTTCCCTGATTTTTCAGACTTGTAAATAATGACATTATTACCATTGTGGCCTAGCACTTGGACGTCTGAGCCAAATTTTCCAAACTTGACCTCTTGGGATGGCATGTTCACTAGACTTCTTTTCATTTCAGGCTGCTGCACATCTGGACGATGGTTGACTATTTACACTTATCATCACTCTATAAATTTTTTTTTTGTGTGTGTGTAGGTATAGTTTCTTTTCTGGAACCTTCTGCTTATTGGGACTTGAAACTATACTTAGTGAAATATAACCTTTAACTTGATTAGCTCAGGCACTGGGGCAGGGGGTGGGGAGAGGGAAAAGAGGAGAAAAAAATAAATGAGAAGAAAGATGAAGGGGAGAGAGAGAGAAGAGAAAGAGAGAGAGAGGTGAAGTTGTTTCAGGTTTTCACTAGCCACCTTATAAGAGATTAGAGTTGCTAAAAATAAACTTTCTCTTTGTTGTTGTTTGCTTTTTTTCTCCCTAAGGCAGGTTTTGTTTCAGTAGATTAAATATTATCATAAAAGTAGCTGATGATGCAGTAAATTGAAAATCAGGTTGTGGAATATTTTGTAAAAGCCTTTTTACTTATATGGCACTAACCCAGTTGGGCAAACATTAGTTTTAAACCAAGAGCATTTGTCAGGAGGAAGTTTTGCTTCAAATAAGGTCTGGGACATACCGAGAAACAGTTACCCATAATGGAAAAGAAAAAAAGTGAAAACGAGTTTTAAAAATTGTGGAAAAGGGACTCTAAATTTGACTCTAGATTAATGTTGATTGGTTAGGAGTAGGAAAAATAACTTCCTCACTCTCTATTTGAACATCTGTAAGCCTAAAAACATTTTAGTGTAAAACATTAGCCTGTGTAGCTGAGAAATATGTATCCGAGGACAGATGCAATCAAATTTGTGAGGCACTGCCGTGTCACCACGTTTAGCATCAAATTATGAATTAAACAAGAAGAATGAATAACAAATTAGGATTCGCCTAAGCTTAGCTTTGTGCAGTGGGACAATGAAAATTTATTTGAATTCTATTCCTTGATGAGGTTACAGATTTTCTCCCAACAGAAGATACACATTAATACTGTGGAGACAATTATTGGAAGTTCATTTTCTGTGCACGTCTTAGAAACCTTTTCATGGAAACAGAAAACTCCTGTGCTGATTTATGTTTCAGATTTGAGAAAAACCCTTTCTCTAGGTAACTTTTCCTGTGCACCTTCCAGTGTAGGACTACTTTATTAGAAACATTTTGAAGAAGGGGCAAGGAAATAGAAAAGCTGAATGGCGCGCGCGCACACACGCGTGTATGTGTGTGTGTGTGTGTGTGTGTGTGTGTGTGTGTGGTTATTTTGTTAATGTGAAGAAAACCACTGATCAGGAGTGGCTTTCAGGAATACTACAACACAGTCAACCACAACAAACTTCTCACGAACTGGGCTGTTTATATATATATATATATAAAGACACAGAAAACCCCACACTTTCCAAAGACCTCTGCACTTTTAAAGTATAGTCAACTGTTCTTCTTTTTCTGACTAGAACAGGGAAAAAATGTGTTGAGACCCTGGCTAATGCGTTCCTCACATGCTTACGTTGGGGTGAAGAGAGGAGAACTTGCTGGGAACACTAACAAGGGAGTAGACAAGTCAGATACACTGGGAGTTGTTTCTCGTGTTGCTGCCTGTGAGAAAAGTTTTCAAGCCTTTAATGTAACCCATGTGCCTCACTGTGCCCAGTGTATTGAAGGAACTAAAGTGATAGACATAAAATAGACATAAAAATATCACCTATACACATACCTAAGGTATTTTGGAAAATTAGACAAAATGTGAGCTGCTATGATTGATTGTTCTTTGCTCTGCAGGCATATGTTATACCTAAATGGTGTTGCTTTTTTTTTTTTTTTTAGATCAACTTTTTATCTTTGAAGAGGTTTAGATTTATGGAAAGTTGTTGCCTTATTTTTATGAGGATCATAGCCGGTGTAATTTACAATTTGGCCTCTTACAGAGTGTATTCTCAAGAGGCAGAAGGCTTCCTTCTGATGTTAGGCAAGAGGTTTGTGTAGCTTTACCCAGCTTCTCCCTTGAAGAAGAGGCAGAGGCTTCACAACTGAGAAAATAAATAGCAGTTAAATGTATTTAGATAGTAGAACGTTTAAAAACAAATCGAGCATTTCTCAAAGGACCAGCTTTGCAAGGGTGGTTTTCCTACAGGTACCCCTGGGGCAGCTCACCTCCTCTGCTTCCTATCCTGTTTGATGCTGTGGACATAGTTGGGTTGTTGGGTAATCATGCTTGGTCTTGTCTTGTTTCATGGCACCTTTGAGGTTCTGATGAAAACTGGGACGAAATCTAACTCTCAGCTGAGCTTCTCAGCCCCTTTGCCCCACACATTCAGGGAAGATTTGTGCACTTCTAAGACCTGTCTGTTGTCCCTGCCTTGAAAATTCTGTTCCAAGGTCTTGGGTAGCAAGTAATTTACTATGTTAAGTTGTCTCTCAGAAGGGGTTTAATTTCAAAAGTTGAGGGCTGGGGAAGAACAAGGGAGGGGAAAGCCCCTCTTGGAAACCAATCACAAAAATCACTGTCAGAGTTCTTAAAATCCTCCTTCAGAGACTTTGCTCTTAAGCTACCCTTGCTCCCCTTCTCCTTATCTCCCCCAGCTCCTCCACGTGCTAATCACATTCAGGCCAAAGGCAGGACCAGGCTACCTGGCTGCAACCCAGAGGACATTTTATTTTATTTACAGATGAGCTATTAACCCCTGAAATATGGATTCATCTGGAAACCGTGACACAAGAGCGGCTAGCCCATTCGGCAGCTACAACCCAGAGCTGCAATAGTACTTACCTTAATTAGCTGTGTCATTCAGAACAGAACCCACAAGCCAGCAGACCTGGGAGGAGGGGCTGCCAGTTTCCTAAAAGCCCCTCCACCTGGTGAGACATGTGCAGCCCTGGGCCTGGCCATCCAGTGGATTCCACTCCAGGCTTCAGTCCGTGGGGCCGTGCTGCTTCCTTTCACTCAGTGGATCGCCCACGTCAGGATCTTATACCTGGTTCTGTATGCTCCTGCTTATACTTCCAGACAACACTTGACCTCTTTGAAGCACTGACACTGAACGAATGTGTCTTTGTTCCAGCAATACTGCAATGCCTCAAAATCTTTTAAGAGCTTCCTTTCCAGAGTTACTTTCACAAGTTAGTTTACAAGTTACATATTCATACACATGCCCATCACAGACAGTAAGGTCTGTCTAGTTTATTATAGTCAAACCTCATTCTTGTTCAAAATAACATTTCCCAGTTTCATCTCTGACCTTATTTATCACTCCTTTCTCAGAGTGACTTTCTACTGCTTTTCTACACTCGGCTTCTCCCTCAAGGAGGAAACTGCTCCAGCAGTTGAGGATTTTCAAAAATGTGTGCTTTAGCTCCCCTGTACCTGTAGGGATTTTAAACAGAGCAGAGAGGTACCTGTAGGGATTTTAAACACAGCAATGTCTTTGAAATAAATGCTCCAGTTCACAGCATGTATCTTTGGAAGTGGACAAAATTTACTTGGATGAGGAAGTTCTGGGCTACCAAAAATTCTACTCCTGAGACACGTCCGGCACACCGGCCATACCTACTCCACCTGTTCCCACAAAGCCTGTCCTAATGTCCTAACCTTGCTCCAGGGGTGCTGGGCTAGGGACCAGCTCTATGTGCTTCTGATTAATGAAAATGGAAAAAATAAACTTATTATTATTTAATAAGCATTTGAAAATCAGTAACATTTATAAGATACCTGACATGCTGTTGCCCTTTAGTAAATGGTAGTCATTATTATCATTAATGTTATTATAGGTTGGCAAGGTCTTTGAAATTATGAGCCATAGCAGGGACATGTGATCCTTCCTGGGGAAATGACTAGGAACCTATAGGCTTTGAGTGAGGGGTGGCAGGATAGGTAGGGGTTGTGGGAAGAGAGTGGGTGATGGTTCAGGGCAACCCCTAGGCATTGAACTTCAGGGAACAGAAGAGTCAATCTTCATTGCTCCAGGAATGCCTGCCCCTGACTGGTTTTGTCTAAGTTCCCAGAACCTCTGATGCATGGGCTGCCGAGCTCTGTGGATAGAGTCCCAGCATTGAAACGGAAAAGTCTAGAGGTCTGCTGCCTGCTGGTTCTCTACTTGTGGGGTTGCAGGCTCTGACAGAAACAAAGATGAGGTTCCCTGACTTAGGAGAGACAGTTTCTTTCTCAGTGAGTTTCACATCTAATTCAGGTGGAGGTGATACAGCTTAAAACACACTTGCATGATTACTTTCGTAGAATTTTGTATCACTTATCATAATAAGAGCATATATCAACTGCTTCCTATTTGTCCTGGGTTATACACATTAATTAACTCACAGACTGCTTATAGCAGCCTTTTAGATGTATCAGTATTTTCATTTTATAACTTTGGGCATTGATGCTCAGAGAGGTTAAGTAACCTGTCCGGACCACACAGTTAGAAAATGGCAGGACTGACTTCAAAAGTCCAAGTTCTTTCAAATACCCAAGATTTATTTCTATATAATGAATATCATATAGTATGAAGAGGGCAAACATTAGCAAGTTTCTGAAGATTCACCTAGTGAAAAGTAATCTAGGAACTCTCTAAAAGAGTTTTGAATTATTTTTTGAAGGAGGAATGGAACATGGAGTAGGGGATGGAAGGAAGGGATATGGAAGCAAGAGATAACATATGAAAGGATAGATGGGGGTATGAGGATGTTGCTTTTGGGGTGAAGGTGGGAACTGAGTCCTGTGGAAAGTCAGGCAGGCGTGACGCATAGTTGCTGTTTTGGGGATAGGTGATAGGTATTGGGTACCTCTCTCTTTCCCTCACTTTTGGTTCAACCTCTTTCTGGTTACCAGAGACTTCTTTCTGTCCATTGGTAGAAGGAGCTGTCACAGGACCCCTGCTCCGTAGACAGCTTTTGGGTTCCATGAAGCACTGGCAAAGTTGTTCTCCTTCCTCCCTCCCAGTTGTCCTTTCCTTTTCTTTCTTCCTCCTTCCATTTTTCCTTTCTTCCTTCCCCACTCTCCATTCTGCCTAATATTAACTTTTCAAAATTAATAAACACTGTAAAATATTAAATAAAAATCTTAATGAAAAAAATCACTTAGTGTAGCACTACCACTCCGTTGCTGCACCGTCAGAAAATGTTTCCCTTCCACAAAGCACATCCCTTTTCCACAGGGTGAGGAAGCCCACAGAATTATGAGAGTAGCCCCGTAGCAGAGCTGCAAACAGAAACAGACCAGTCTGACCAACCGTATGCTGGTGGTTGTCTCCACCAAAGAACTTCTCTACAGGCAAATGCTGGGAGTCAGGCTCCCTAAATCAATGACCTGAACCATAAGGCGAAGAAGCAGCAAATGGAATGGGGGGACAGCCAGCAAGAAGGAAGAGATACTGATTCATGCCAAGCGAGCCTGCACTGGATGCTGGATGCAAAGTTAGGAATGGAAACCTTAGTAGCACGCTCTACTATGTCCCAAGAAAGCAGATCCTCATCAGGAAAAGGATGCTGCTTGAAAAAAAAAGTGGCCAAAGGGCCAAACACGAACAAACGGCAATGAGAAAGGATGAGGAGCGACCAGAGCGGGGAGGCAGGGTGAGGGGGCGTTCCCAAGGGGATCAACAAGTATGCATTGTGTGAAAATTAAAAACAACAATAACAAATAAAATTAAATTTCAAAAAAAGAAAACGTTCCCCTTCCAGCTCCTGTCCATTTATGCACTTTTCATGGACAGAGTTGGAAATGCTGGGTATTTGATCCTTTTGTTTCTTTAGATTTTGATATCAACATTTTTTTAACTGCATTGTCTTTGTGGTCACAAAATCATAAATGGTTGATTGCACCCCGCTGGGTGGATGTAGTGGGAGTGTCGTGTCCTGATGGATGGAGCCTCAGTTGTTTTTTTTGGTGGGGACCCCATTATAGCTATTGTCACCAAGGGCCTGGGACCTGTGGGAGCAGAATGCAGTGGTCTTTGTATGGCTGACAGTGCGCTTCTGGGGTCCATGTAGCTTGGGGAGCAGGTGGAGACCTTGGAGGTGGTATGATGTTGCCTGGGTTTAGACCAGTTCCCAACTGCTGACCTTCGTTGAGTTCTTGACCTCTTTGAGCCTTCAATCTCTCATCGGTTCAATGGAAATATTGATATTTATTTCATGAAACTGTTTGAGGATTAAGCGTGAGCATGTTTGTAAAGTTTCTTCCTTTCAGTAGACATTAGTGCCCTGCCTGCCTTCTCTTTTCTTCTCCCTCAGGTGCTCTTGAACATCTTGGAGAGGTTGATGATAAATGCTACCATTTGACATAAGCAGGCCTTGACTGTGGGCTAGCTAAGTGATGCTGACCCAGCCATCAATAGAAGTCTGTGCATAGCCCACCATGTTCTGGGATATCAGTCTGAACAAGACAGAACAAGAACCTTGCCATCACGCAGCTTATAGTCTAGTCCAAAAGCCCCCAATATACAGGAAAAGACAAAAATATGGGTTTCCCATAACCATAGGGTATAAAGGGATAACAGATCATTAATTTGCCTTTACTAGTGGAAGTTGAATTTTTTTTTTTTTTTTTTTGAGACTAGGTCTCGCTATTTTTGCCCGTGGAACTGCAGGCTCTCGTTGCCCGGGGTACCACAGACTCAAGCAATCCCCAGCCTCAGCTTCCCAGGTAGCTGGGATTACAGGCGATGCCACCACGCCCAGCTAATTTTTTTTTGGAACTAGGTCTCGCTACGGGCCCCAGGCGGGACTTGAACCACGATCCCTAGCCCCGGCCGCTTCATAGGCTGAAGCTTACAGGCAAGAGCCACTGTGCCCGGCCTTGGAAGTTGAATTTTATTTGGAAAAGTCTGGAGGGGCATTGGTTGGAAAGTGGGGTCAGATGTTGTCTCAAAATGCTTTTCCTTAAGTTGGGGAAATCTCCAGGAGTAAGCACTTTAGAAGTAAGCAAATGTGTGCTTTCCTTGAAGCCATCCTCTGGTGTTAATGCTGTTGAAAGGATAATTCATGCTTGAGCCAAGTTCTGCAAGATGAGAAGACATGTGAAGTGCTGGGAAAAGAGGTCTATAGCCAGGGGCCAGCATGTGGGACCCTCATGGGGCAGGATGTGGTGAGTCAGGCCACTGGGCAGCCTTGCCAGGGGTCAGGACATAATTCCCAATGTATGAAGGCTAACAGCACTTTGAGCAGGACTGGGGTGCCCTGTTCTGACTCAGGGTCCACTTATTTATACATTTTGGACTCTTTTAGGCCAGGTAGTGAGTAGAGCAACAGACCCTCTTGTGAGTAGGCTTACCTGGTAACATTACATGTGCTGCATTTTATTGGTAAAAATGGAATGCATTGAACTAATAGAAGCAGACCACCATTCTGTGGCTAGTGAGAGACTTGATGACATGATGAAGTCATCATCATATCAGCAGTAGTGTTGGTTTTGTGACCATGAGTGGTAGGGGAGAATTAGGGAGGTGTCTGGGAGATAGCTGGATGAAGTCAGGGACACAGGGAAGAGGAATTTGGGGAAGTGGGCTGAAGGTCAGTAAGTGCACTGAACATCTCTTTCCTCCTCAGTGTGGTTCCCCCATGAACCATGTTTATGGCCCTATCAGGCCACAGGGTGGCACAGCTTCTCCTGGACTGTTCAGGATTGTGACTGGGTTCCAAGGAACAGTCACTGTTGCTTCCTCAAGGCTTCTCTCCACTCACTATAGGTGCCAAGTGTAACTGCCCAGAAAAAGCAGGGTGAATTCTCCAGAGAACTTTGAGAAGGGCAGTTGGATCATTGTGTTCTTTTGTAATTCCATGGTGGTTCTTTTGTGATTTCACAGGGTTTCTCATAGAGAGTGCATATCCACCAACTTACCTACAGCATGTAATTGGACAGTTCTGCTCACATCTTCATGAGTAGCTTTCAGTGCCCTTACATACCCAATAATGTCCCAACATACCCATCACCCACCAAGCCCTGAAACCCGTAAATGTGCATCTGGAAACTACAAAAGAACTTCACCTCATTGTGGGGCTCACATCCAAACTCCAGACAGGCATAAACAGAAAAGCCTCCATCTCCTGGGCCCTTCCTCCAAGGAGGACTAGATCTGAAGCCAACGGGCTCAAAATGCAAATTCTATTATTAAATTCCACTCTAGTGGACCACTTATATTGAAACCATGGCTCAGGACTCATTAGAGGATCATGAAATCAGTTCACTGGGTTGCAAACAACTTAAAAAAAATAGCTATAGAATAGATAATAGACAAACTTGAATAGAAGTGCATTGGGAGAGATCATCAGTCTGTCCCAAAGTGGTAAGGGTTGATGGAAAAAAACTGCCACTGGTATAGTGGTATCATGCAAGATTACCAAAGAGTAAGGATTAGTATAATTTTATAAATCTTTGAATCTTGGTGTTTTTTTTTTTTAATGTGTGTGTTTGTGTATTGGAATGAAGTGTAACATTTTAAAATTCTGATATGTGAGTTTGAAATGAACCACAAAACCATACTTATTATCTAGTATTGTGATAAGTAGTATAAGAAAATCTTTTCTTTCCCCTGTCCTTCTGGAAGCAACTGCTAATTGCGGAAGTTCAGCCCAGGCAGGGCAGGGTGAGGTGGCCTGCTGTGCTCCTGACCCAGACTGGGAGAGTGAGGCTGGTGGGCTGCTTGTGTGGCAGGCAGCTGGCAGGAAGGAGAGCTGGCATAAGAGGAAGTCTGGTAAATCTGAGAGGAGTGACTTGTGGAGAGGCAATGGCAGCTGAAACTTCTTCCAGGTTTGGAGTTGGGTGACTGAGATTGGAATTCAGGAATAAGAGAAAATTTGGTATCCAAAACAGGGATAAACAGGCTAATCTTTTGTGAAGGTCAAAAATGAGATTCGTCACAAATATTGAGTTTGACAAGGGTGGTGAGAATGTTTGTTGGTTGAGTCCTTGTAAGTAGAGTTGAGAGAGTGTGGGTCAGAAGTGCAGATATAGGGTATTGTGTTTGGGAACAAAAATGGGTTCTGGGGTTGGATAAAATAGAGGCTCTCAGGATCATTGTACTGCAGGGGAGGGTAGAGACAGAGAAACTGTGTTGAAGGAAGCAGGAACAGTGGGAAGCCATTTTGGAAGCAGGGCAGGTTGCAGGTAGAGGCATGGTTGCTCTGAGCTGAGGAACATGGTGTCCCTGAAACTATTAGTAAGATGCTGGAGGCTGAAGTCACTTTGCTAATGAAGTGGGCCAACGAGTCCCAGAAAATGGTGAGAACTTATCTCTGAAACCATCAGGAGTTGGGAAGGAAAAGAGTGAGGTGGAGGTAGGGTGGTATGGCTCATTGTTTGGAAGTGGAACTGCATTTTCAATTTGGCAGCTTTCCCCACTGCTTCCGGGTCACTCAACTTGGCCCTTCAGGCAACAGAGGACCAGGGGCATTTAGAGACCCGAGTTCTGGTCTGATCATCAGGATTGCTTCACTTTCCACAGGCCTCATTTTCTGATCTAAAAATAAACAGGATAGCACTAGAATAATCTCTTGAAGCTCTCACTTCTCTAAAATTCTTTGAGGCCACCGGTGAACTCATCCTTACCTTATTTTTTTCACATGTGTCTCTTTTGAGAACAATCCTAAAACACCCAAAGCAAGGGTATTAAGAGTGTAGATGTTAATAATTGCCCTCCATACAAGTGATAAGGGCCTGATAACAAAGATACACAAAGAACTCACACAACTTAACAAAAACAAAATAAAAAGTCATGTCAAAAAGTGGGGAAAAGATCTAAAAAGACACTTAATACAAATGACCAACAGGCATATAAAAGAATGCTCAACATCACTAGTAATCAGGGAAATGCAAATTAAAATCACACTGAGATACTATCTTACACCAGTAAGAATGGTCCACATCAAAAACAACAACAGCAACAAAACCTAAAAATGCACAACAACAAGTGTTGACATGGATGTGGAGAAAAAGGAATACTCTTATACTGCTGGTGGAAGTGCAAACTGGTCCAGCCACCATGGAAGGCTGTGTGGAGAACCCTCAAACAACTGAAAGTGGAACTACCATTTGACCCAGCAATCCTACGATTGGGAATCTGCCCAAAGGACACAAAAACACCAATTAAAAATGATACATGTACACATAAACCCAGATGTTTATCGCAGCACTATTCACAATTGCCAGGATATGGAAACAATTCAAATGTCCTCAAGCTGAAGAATGACTGAAAAAGATGTGCTATATCTACACAATGGAATATTATTCATCAATCCAAAAAGATAAACTTATGTTATTCTCAGGAACATGGTTAGAGCTAGAAGGAACCATGTTAGTGGAAATAAGCCAGAAAGAAAAAGAGAAATAGGGGATAACCTCACTTATATGAGGGCTACAGGGAAGACAAACAAACAAATGGACAAGAAAAATATAAAATTGTCAACACAATTGAGGCATAGAGCAGAAGTGGGGAGGGGGTTAAGAATGGGGGAGGGTACAAGAGCTAAAGATGGTTCACTGGTGACAGGGTGGTTTAAGAGCCTCAAGGCAGACAATGATGTTATACACACACACACACACACACACACACACACATATATATATGTGTGTGTGTGTGTGTGTATGTGTATGTGTAATCAAGGGAAAAAAGTGTAGATGTTAATAATTAAACTCAAAAGATCCCATGGGGGCTGACTTAGTCATGTGATATTCAGTTCCCTCCATTTCCTTTCTGATGCTATCTTCTTGCCTTCCACCTCCTAATCCCTTTGCTACCATATTCTTAAATGTTTGTAAAAATTGGGTCTTACAAGGAACAGAGATGCAGAAATTTATAAATCCAGTAATTGTTAAGCATTAGCCAGGTGCCAGTCTCTAATTGATACTGGGTTGCCAAGGAAACCAGGTTGCAGAACTGGCTAGGAGGGTTTCCCACTGCTGGGGCACAACAGAACACCACCTGCAACTCTTTATAGCTAGATTCCATGATCTCATACTCATGGGTACCAAATCTCCAAGAGATGGTGTGTAGTTACTTAAAAACTCCATAGGAGATTTTGTTGAGTTTGGAAGCTAAGGACCACTGAGTAAAAAGACAAGAAACAGCCTTGACACAGAATGGTAAGTAAGTGCTGGAACAGAGCACTAAGGAAACCCAGGTCTCGGGTCTGAATAAGCATGAGTGCAAGGGAAGATTTCCTGAAGGAAGTTGAGTATTAACAGATGTGGAAAGAGGAAAAAGCATGTGCAAAGACATGGAGGCTTTAACTGGATGGTCATGATGCTCACCTTAAAGGTGTCTGATATAAGTGCATCTCCAAGTTGGAGATGTACCTCACAGCACATCCACCCATGGCTTTCTCATGACCCTGAGAAAGTCCCATTGCAGATTACTCTTTCATAAGAACTTAGCAGGTTTCCATAGTGAGACAGGATATATTAGCTGGGAAAGCAGTTTTGGTAAATAATAGATTAAGGGAAGCAATGACTTTAAACCAAGCTGGGGGAATGTGGACTTTTCTCAGATTTCACAAGGACCAGACAACAATGAGTAGCCTGATTTATCAAATCTCTTTGTGGATGGATCTGGATCTGTATTCTTGCTAGTTATTACAAAGCAGATGTTATTTTCTCCCTCTTACTTGGGAACTCAGAGAACTAGAGTGACCCACTCAAGGAAAGGGAGAGCTAGGACTTGGTTCTCAGCTTCCCCAGGCACACAGAGTAGGAGCAAAGACTGCGAATCAGACTCATTGAATCCTTGTTTTTGTTTTCAAGAGATTTGGGGCAAGTTTCTGAGGCTCCTCATAACTCAAGTTTCCTTTTTAAATAGGTAAGACTGGTAGAGGGCTGTATTGAGGACTGGAAGAGTGACCAAAAAGTGGTGACAGTCTTGCATTTTCTTAATCCAGTTCCTGGCACTATCAAACAGGCAGGGAACAGGAGTGAAATTTGACAATGCCCAGACTGATTGCCAGCTCAGCGATTCTTGGATTTTGAGTCTTAACTTCTGGAAATATGCTAACATCCTGAAAGCTGATGGATTGTCTCTGTCCCTTCTACCTTCTTGAGCACTAAGTTTGCTCAGTTTGACCCAGGTTGTGTGGAGAGAGTGGCCTCCCTGTTTCAACTGCAGGTGGTGTGAGTAGGAAGCCTGCCTTGAAAGGTCCTGGGGAAAACAGTGGATGGAAAAGCAAACTGGGCTGTTATGAAGAGGGTGCTAGCCTACTTACCCTAGTGGCTGACAGGAGAGTGAGATAAAACTTTGGAAGTGGCAAAATTTCTACAAGTGCTCAGCTATATAACCCCTTTGACAGAATTTCCAAAGGTCTTGTGTACAAGGACAGGTTCTGTTGTGGGAAATGGGGTTATTGAGGCTGCCAGGCATGAGTGGGGGGGACTGCAACCCAGGCAGTGGACAGGGGAAATTGCTATGAAAATGAGCTTGACAGAGGTGTGTGTGTGTGTATGTGTGTGTGTGTGCATATGCCTGTGCATGATATATGATTGCCGCCTCCTTTTGGAAGGCCCATCCTCGAAGTCAAAGTGAAGACTTGGGGAGATGAAAGCCGGGAGACAAAGGGCTGGAAGGAACAATGTCAGCGCAAATGGGCAAGACGCCAAGCCCAGGAGTGAGGCCTGCCGCCATGTGGAGACCCAGTCACAGAGATCCCACACTTCTGTGGGTGGTAGGAGTGGACTATGGGCTCAGGGTAGGCTTGCATGGCCAGCTGGCTTGGGAGACTCCTTCTGACAGACCTTCCCCTCTGCTGTGGGAGAAGCAAAAGACAGCCGCCTGCTTTTCTCTTGTCAGGCGACCCAGGTGGATAGTCAGTGTAGTTATCCAGAAAATGTCATTTTAACTCCCTGTCAAAGTCAAAGGACTTCTAGATTTGGCCCAAATCGTCCCAGCTGTGTGCCCACAATTATTACTTTCACTTAGCCAATTCAAGATAGTAATCGTTTTCGGCCAGACCCACCAGGGACCTGGGTGTCTTCAGTACCTGCTGACACAAAGGAGGCGCTTAATGAAAGAACACTGAAGAAATGAAAGGAGAGTTGAAGTGACTGAACTTCCCCTGTGAGCTGAAGGACATTTCAGGGACCATGGGGCACTTAGGAATGAAAATTACAGAGAATAAGAGCACATACACATACACAAAGACAGATAAATGGACTCATGAGGATCCGTCATGATTTAACATGACTGACCAGTAACAAACAATGGCAACAGCTAATATTTGTGAGCAGTGGGTATGTGCAAAACATTGTTTTAGGTGCTTTACAGATATTAAGTCATTTAACCCTGTGAGAATATGTAATAGATAGAATGATGAATTCCCTTTCACTAACCAGAAAACCAAGGCATTGGGAACTCAAGTAAGATGCATATGATCCCACACTAAATGCACATTCTTCAGGAATGTTCTCATAAGCCCCATTTTCCAGCTGAACAAAATTAAACTGAGAGAAGTCAAGGTCACCAGTATCACTTAGTACAAGCAGAAATTCATGTTTGCTGACTAGGTTTGGTTTTTAACAGACAGACCCTCGACTATGTTCTCTGTGTGAACTGTTGCTAGAACCCTCATCTTTTGATCTGAAAGTAGGCATTTTCTTGTTCTTGGTGCTGAGAGCCCCATAGGTCCTTGGGCCCCTGGGGTGGGCATCTTGGGGCTTGCTTTGCTTGGACAGTTGCTGGGCTATTCAACTTTCTTGCAAGTATTACAAGGCCAAGGATGGAGCTGAACCTCAGGGCTTCCTGGGAGAAAGCTGGGGTTAGTAAAGCATGGGCCTCAGGTACTGCAAGGCATGGGCCCTCTGATACCCTCTCATTCTCTCATCAGTAGCATGGAAACATCTGTGGCTCAGGACCCCTTTGTTTCAATGGCATCTCATTTAAAGGTTCAGTCTCAAGGCAATGGCAGCAATCAGGCTGAGGAAACAAGCCTCTGTGTTGGGACCTCGCCAGTCATGTTGCAGGACCAGTGTTTCATTGGGCACCTTTGCACCCCTGTGAAACAAGGCCCTTCTAACCTTACTGCTTACTCGGTGCCATCAGAGGGCTGCCTGCCTGATAGAGAAATTTGAATGTGTATCAGGGTCATGTCTTTGAGGTTGAGACTCACAGGGACTTTGGATATGTTTTGAATGACAGGGGAGGCTAGAGACAGAATAAGAGGAGAGAGACTTGCGACACTCTGGTCTTTGTTCCACACAGCAGGTGCAGTTGGTTGAATTTTGGGTGAACAGACCAGCATTTTAGTCTCAACTCTTACAGTTCCTCGTTGAGGAAAGGAAAAATCCCCCCTCTGTCTCACCCTGCTCCCTCTCCCTCCATGAGGGAATGAGCTGAAGACAATCGTACACACAGAACCCTTGGCTTACTCACTTGCACACCTCAGGCTTATTATTCTCAAGGCTCTGTCAGGGGTATCAGAGGTTGCTTTGCCAGGCAATATATATATATATATATATATATATATATATATATATATATATATATCAAGGCTGGGCCCAGTGTTGCTTTCTGGTGAGATAGAAGGCAATTCAGGGTGTCCTGGGCACCTCCTGCCTTTCAGCTGTTCCTTTTTGCTCTCTTCCCCTTTGAAGCCATAAACAGAGCTGCTACTCTCATGAAATTCCCCTGCCCCACAGCTCATCTTCTTGATCAAGGTCAGGCACCTTTTGGACCTTTCAAGGTGAACTCAGAAAGGTTGCTCTGCGATGCTTTCCTCCCAGGCAGGCCTGGTAAGTGCTGTCCCCAGCATGCAGTTATATCCTTCTCCCACTGCCCTGCAAGCTGCCTTAGAGGCCCTCTTCTCTCTGTCTTCAGCACCCAGCCCTAGCCCAGACATTTAAAACAGTCATTCTTAATAGAGCATTTGGAGATGATGGTCTCAGTTATATCTAATCCAGAAGGTAGAAATATTTGGCTAGCTCAAGGAGTGAAAAAAGAGTCCCTTTTGCAAAGGCCCTGGTGCCTTGAAATGGTACGAGTCTAGGAGGCAGGCTTTTGCTGTGAGGCAGGGACGAATTTGAATATTTTGTTGGAGAGAAGGGCTTTTGAATTCAGTAACTGCCATCTGAAGATATGGGTTAGGGCAAGTGGGAGGAGGGGCTTCTTAAACACCAAGCAGAATCTGGAGAGGAATTCTTTGACTATCACCAGCCAGTCTCAAAGCCATCGAAGGAGTTCTCTGTCTCCATGGTAGCCAGAGAAGAGGTAGGATGGATGCCAGGAAGAAATATAAATTTCCCAGGGGAGGACACAGACCCGCTGAAAAAATCAACATTTGTCCAGAAAACCACGACGGCAGCGCCAAAGGCCAGCGTAGTCACTGTTGTCCATGTCATTTGGAAGTCATTAACGCACCCCATACCCCCAAGTCCACGTCATTTGGAACTCATTAAAAGCCCCCACACCCCCAAGTGTAAATTACATCATCCATGTAATAAAGAACAAGCATGTTGTCTCTACACAACTAGGTCTAGACAGTAGGACCGCAGTGTCCATCCTTGTGCAAGATGATAGTTTGGAGAGGGAAGGCTGAAATTAAAGGCTGTGTTTGTGATCCAGTTTCGTCTGCCTTGTGCTCTGAAAGTGAGAGGGGGTTGTTTAAATTCAGTGCCCCTGCCCAGTGGAGGTAGTGGCAGAGATTGTGGAAAAGGTGAAGGACAAGAATCAGGGACTCAGAGTGAGGCCAGGCCCTTATGGAAAGGAGGAACCTCTCCTGTCTGCATTTAGCAGTAGTGCCCAGTTGCAGAGTGAGCAACAAAAGCCGTGGCCTGGGGAATCCCAGGGCTCTGGGTAGGCCTCAGAAAAGGAGGATCCCAGGGTCTACCAGGGACTCATACATCCAATCTAAACCCCAGTCCCACAGGTCAGGAAAACAAGATCTGGAACTGTTGAGTTACCGGCAATTTGAATTTCAATGACATTAAATGTCTCTGATTCCTTTAGGATAGCATCAGTATCTTCAACACCATTGTGTTTATTGAATAGCTCATCATTTAGGATGGGATTGAAACTGGAGTTCAAGATCTAAGAAAGATCACTTAGAGAAAAAGATCAATGCAGCACTACAAACAAAACAAAATGAAAAACTGGGAAAATGCTTGCAACCTATCACACCAGGAAAGAGAAAATTTCTTTAATATATAAATAGCTATTATAAATAAGTTAAAAAAAAAAGAACCAGCTTAATAACAGCATGGACAAAGGATTCGCAAGATAGGTTAAACAACTCATAAACATCTGCAGAGTCGTTCAACTTTAGGCATAATAACAGAAACACAAATTAAAATATGAGATAATGCTTTTCACTTATCTGGCAAAGATAAAAAAATGCATATCACCTAGTGCTATGCTGTGGAAACAGTTACTTTTATACAATGTTGGGGAAAGTATTAATTGATAAACTCTCCATGGGTAGAAATTTGGTAACTAATTATCAAAATGAAAAATTTCTATTTCCTTTTATATACAGGAATTTTCCTTACAAGTATATTAACAAACCTGCAGAGTCACCATGTTTGAGGATTTTCACTATAGCAGTGAAAACATCAAGAGCTGAGTCAAATAATCAAAAACCTATTTACATAGAACACTTACTAGATAAACGATGAGGTAGTCATATAATAAAACATGACACAGCCTTTGAATGGAGTGAGATAGCTAAACATATGGATAACAATATCTATAAGTAGAAAAAAGTAATGGCAGGATAGATACTTCCATTTGTATAAATAGCAACAAAAATTTTTACTTATATAAGTGTATGCATGTGCCTACACAGGCACATATATATGAAGTTACTTTTACATGTAAAAATTAGCTTTTAAAGCGCATAGTCATCCTAATAGTGACAGTGGTTGTGTCTAGAAAGGAAAATTGGGTAGCCAAATGATGAGTGGTGGAAGGGGGCTTTTCTCCATTTATTCTTTGTCTCTTGATTTTATGTGCATTTCCCTGGCTTAAAAACAATGCCCAGCATCTAGTTTAGCCACTAGGGATATTGATGGGAGGCCGTCCGATCAGTTTTTCCACTATCCCTATCTCCTTACCTCAATCTCACCTGGGTGACAGTGGCTGCGATGAGGCACAGGCCTGAGAAGGAGGTTGTCTCTGAGATGGGCTCAGCTGTGAAACAGAAAAGGCCTGGGGGGAGGGAGGAACCCTCTAATGCAACGGAAAAAAAATTTTTTTACAAGAGTGTTCAGACCACCGATTATCTTGAAAAAAAAAATATATATGGCTAGTTAGGTTAAATCATAGGCTGGTTTCTAAGTGTCTACTTGCTGTCTGCTGCCCCTCATTCTGGGAGCATAAAATCTATGGGGACAGGGACAGGGCATCGATGCATCGCCATCTGCAGAGCCTGAGAGCTCCCTGGTGACCTGCCTAGTCCTGTGGAGACAATGAGTGAGGAAGTCAGCCTGCTGGGGGCTTGGAGTGTCATGCCCTCTCCAAGGTGAGGTCGACCTGCAAGCAGGTGCTTCAGTGGAAAGGACATAACATTGGGTTACACTGCCCTGGATTTTGGAGTGGGCTCCCTGCATGTAAGAAAGAACAATGTGAAATGAATGAAACCAGGAGATTACTGCCAGGGTAGCCTCCTCAGCATACCAAATCTGAGATTGTAAATGCCTCAAGTTTGTGAAATTAAGGACAAACATCACGAACAGCCAGCCAAGCTTTAAGTGAAGCCTCTTCAGGAAATTCCTTGCTTTGTTTCTGCACTTTTCCCTGGCTTCTGTTCACAAGGGCTCGTAAGCACTTCAGTTTTAGCACGACGAGACCTGAGTCAATTTCTGCTCAAATAGAATCATTTTAATCTGTTCACTTTACCTTTCAACAATAAATAGGAATGAAATGCTTCACTTTTCCTTGTCTCTGATGAGCAAGATAGGGGTAATCCATCACCCTGCGGGGCTGTCCTTGGTCTGACCAGCCCTCTATGTGTAGTCGGGGGCACTCACGTGCCCATGTTGCCTTGTAGAGGCAGCCCGTGAGGCAGCGGTAGGTAGATGGTTAATTGCTGTACTCTAGACTGGCAGTCGAGGTTGGAGGGCTGTGTATGTGAATCAAAGCCTGTGAAGTTTAGGGTGAATTACTTAACTTCTCTCTGTTACATAGCCAGTAAAATTGGAATAATAATAGTGCTGAGCTCATCTAGTCTGTGAGTATAAAAAGAAAATAAAAGGATAATAAAGTTATCCTTTAAAACACTTTATTAAAACACTTATTAAAGGCTAATAAGTTATCCTTTAAAGCATTTCTCAGGGAGCTGAACTTGGAGTAAGTAATTAAGAATATTAGCTATCATTCTAATTTTTATTTTGAAGCAACTTGGTAAATCTCTTAGTCAATCGATTACTGATCTTAAAAAAGTTTTGTTGTCAGGTTGAGTTTTTTCTTTTTCTGGATACATAGCAGGAGGTTCTGGAAGTGATATCTCAGGCATGGGCAGCTTATATTTTCCAAAAATACTGTTCAAGCAGAGGTGCAGGATGCAGCCAGTTAAACCCAATTGTCTTACCGAAGACTGCATCCCAGCCGAAGTGCTCATGTTGCCAGGTCAGGGAGGAGTCCCCAAGGATTTCTTGGGGGAAATAAAAGGCCCATCCAGCTCAACGAGGAACTTGGAGCATTTCGAGTGGTCTTTGAAGAAAATGAAAATGAAATCCAGAGGGTCTCCATGACCGGTGGCAGCAGTGTCTGTGTCACGGGGGCAGATTTTTTCTTGAGACTCTAAGTACAAAGGAAAGTAGAGATTGTGTTTGAGTGTTTGCATGTTTGGGTGCTTGGGTATGTGACATATGTGGCATTCTTTTCAGAAAAGAAACATTATGAAAATGAAAAAAAAAATAAAAAGGAAGGTCGGGGCAGGAACTATCTAGAAGGAACAATTGGCAGCTATCGGGCAATGCATCGACTGGAGAGGCTTCTGGGAGGGGGCTCTGGAGGCGGTGAGCAGTGCCAAGGACACCTTGGAAGCGATCATTGAAATTATGTCATGATGGAGTTTTATTAGAGGGGTTTAATAACCACAATAACTCTCTTGGTTCCTCCTCCCAAATTAGACAACACACTTCCATAGCACCAATCACAGGGGGGAACATTTTGGGAGATGAGGTGGGTGGGATGAAGGGGGGAGAGGGGGTTGGTCAGCATCCATGGCAGTTGTTCATTTGAAAAATAAAGAAAATCAACACATTCTACTGAAAAGGTTCATGGGTCTAACGAGAGCTTTCTATCTCCTTGGCATTTTATTAGAACTTCATATAAATGATCACATTTTGAAGCAGAGGCTCCTTACATCTTGTTTCTCTTCTATGGGTGGATGAGGCTAACACTCCGGGGAGAACCCTCTTCCCCTCGCCTGCCTCCTCCTTACTGCCCAGAGAGCAGAGTCCTTTCCTACCTTGCTCTTGGCAGGCCTCTGTTCGCGGTCACCGCCAGGCTGATGTGTTTGCCTGGAGAGTGTACGCTTCTGCAATGATCTTAACCCGGGCTCTGAAGGCTCCTGGCCACACTCTCTGGCATCAGAATTTCATCCGAGGCCACTTTTCACAAAGCAGGACCAGAGTGGGCCAGAGCTCTGGTCAACAGGAAAACTGAGGATGACTGGGGGCAGCACCCATTTTGGGCCTGGCCTGGCCAACGCAGATCGCTCCTGAAGCACAATGGAATCTCAGCGCCCTTGACACAATGAGAAAAGAAATCGAAAAAGGATCTAGGTCCAAGTTATTGCTTAATTATGATGCTTATTTTTTATTTCACCACCATGAAATTTCAACCCTAGGACAGCCAAAAGCGGAAGGCCGCACACTCTGGAATCTGAAACCTATTTTGTAAGCACTTCCTTACAGCCTCCCAAAGTTTAAATATTAATTTGCCTGTAATTGGAGGAGAAAACAAACAGGCAATTAAAAAACGCTACAAAGCTGACTTTCTCCTTCCTCTGCTCTCCCCTCCCTTTTCATTTTGCTGCCGCCTAGAACTGGATGTAAGACAATGGGACCCCCGAGCTGTGTGGAATTCTAAGCCCAGGCTTGCCTTAAAGCTACAATATGGATTTAATTTATATGCAAATGCAAGCAATAAAAAGGCAGACACTGTAGAAATTATAGGGTCCCCCCTCCTTTTCTTAGGAGATGCTCAAACCCTTTTTCTCTTCTTCCAACTAAGACCTAATTATTATTGGTATCTGCTACCTTCCCCCTCTCCTGCCCATTCTGGGTGTAAACTGGGCCATTTTAGAAAAGCCACAGACTATGGGGAATAAGAGAAGGAGCATCAGAATAATTTCACAGTCTGACTCCCCCTTCTTGCCCCCTTTTTTTCCCCCCAGCCTGCCCCCCTCCTGTTGGCCAGTAGAACGCAAAACTGATCAAAGTCAGCCGGAAGCCTTAAGTAGGCCAAAATGGGGCTAAAGTATGCTAATAGAGGAGCTAAATATACTTTAATCCTGTTATAATACAAGGTAACTCAGAGGCAGGGAAAGGGCCTGGTGGCTTTGGCAGGGGGCGGAGGGGGCTGGGGACCCCTGTGAACCCTGAATAGAAGTTGCTTCCTATTCTTTCTCTGACTGGGGGTGGGGAGGGGGCCTTCTTCCTCAGATGCCTACAGCAGCCCCGCCTGCCCCGTTTACTGAGTGTCAACAGTTGGGTGAGCAAGACTTCTCAGCCCTTAGATCAGTACCCTGTGACCCTCCACATTGAAGCCCCGGCCATTCAACCGAGCCTTCCAGCTGTTGCCTGAAGATGAAGGGTTTTTTTTCTCTTCAAAGTAGGCCTGGCTTAGGAGAACACTAGGCAACAGTTTTAAATTATGTCCTTCCCACCACCCAGCTTGCTCTGCAGACCCGCTGGGCGGTGATGGATGTGCTAGGCCCAGCCTGGTGTCGCCAGTTTTATGGACCCACAGACAGATCTCAGGAGAGAAATGAGCAAACCTTAGAAAGGAAGCCAGCCTCACTGTGCACCTTCAGAGCTGACTTCCACCAGCCTCGTCCGATTTTAGAGAGAAGAGAGGGCACTCTTCTGATTTGGTAACTCACTGAAGAAAGTATTGGGGAGGCCTCTGTTCCTCCTCTCTTTAGGCTCTGGGCCTTGGGGACTCATATTTCTATTTAGGAAGCTGTTCCTGGGTTAGTTCTCCCAAAGGAAGGACCCCAAGGATCTTGGAAGAAATGGGTGTGATCTACAAATAGGACAACTGTCACCAGTATCAGAAGATTAAAAACAAAGGTCACCTTGAGGCCTACCTCTCACCAGTGACCAGGGTGGTGGAGGAGAGTGGTCCTAAAACTGGCTCCCTTAAATACAAATTGCATACTGGATATATTAAGCTGTAATAGTGTATTTTGATGCCGACTTAGTTTCATGAGAATGTTGGTGCGCCCTCCAAACTGCTGAATTAGTGACATATGCAAAAGGAAAGGAATTCAATACTGACAAAAGATATTTCTTTTTTAATTCAGGCACAATTTCCTTGGCTCCTTCCTTCCCTCCCTTTCTCCCTTTTTTCTTTCCTCTCTTCCCTCACCCTTTCCTCCCTCTCTCCCTCCCCCCTTCCTTCTTCTTTCAGTTCTTATTTTCTTCTTCCTTGCATCCCTTCAAGCCCCAGCCTGCATACTCTAAGGTGTAGAATTATTCGAACAGTTTGTGTTGGGGGGGACAATTCATCTTATGAAGTAAGTAGAAAATGAATAAACAATTATGTCCTGAAAACCAAGCATTAAGCAAAGTGATTTTTATCTCCACCTATGTATCAGTCAGGCCTGGGTTTCCTGGTCTATGAAGTGAAGGACTGTGTAAGGTGGCACCTAAGACCCCCTCTGGGCCTGGCAGTCCAGGTGCCCATCTGTCTTCGGCCTCTGAAGCAATCACACACATGGGTCTGAAAGGGCTGTAATATAGTGCAGGCTTTTGTGTGATGTGGAAGCAAAGATACCCCTTCCCTTTTTCTGCCCAAGAAATCCCCTGGAAGACCTGTGCCACTTAGTGCAAAGAGAACCCACAACTTGAACTTAAGAGAGACTAAAACTCAACCCACTCGCTGGCATTGTAATTTGGGATGAATTCTTAACTTTTCCATACTCTATGCAACCTGCAAAATGGGGCTAGGAATACCTGTCTCTTGAAATATCGAGAATCAGTAGGGTTAATACCTGTGACATGTTTAACTGAAATTTACTTCTTACTATGATGAGATTTAAGCAGAACTCTGTCTATTCTTTGTTAGCAGATAAAAAGTTCCTTTTCATCATTTTAATATTTTGATGAGAGTCAAGTAGAGAATATGCCTGGAGTCAGGTCTGAGTGATCATCTTTCTCTCTCCTTTTTTCTTTTTACCGAATTCCTGGGTAGAAGTGTCACTCAGGTCTGTTTTCGGTCTGATTCTGAAGTCCTTGGTTGGGAGGTGCATCAAAGATTTTCTCAAATTCTATTTATCTCTGTTTCTGCCTTTCTTCTCAAATGCCTTCCAGGAGTCCTGGGGTAAGGCCCCTATAAGCATAAAGGGAAATTAAAAACTTTGTAAGCATCCCATCTGGCCACTACTTTCTATTTCTCACTTGAGGAGACCCCCCCAATTCCCCCACCCCCCAGCAACAAATCTTGAGACCTGAGTCATCATTTCTGTTCTTGCAGTAACTCATAAAATGGTTTTAATTATATAGTGTTTTTTTTTTTTTAAGGAAACAACTGTACCAAAAGAGAAAACAGCCTTTAATTTCTGTTGAATTAAGTTAGGACCAACCCCAGCACCATGACTGATGTGCTGGGTGATGTGAGTCTTCCCTGCCATCCTGGGCTTCTGCTAGCTCCACCTGACAGTGGCCACCAAGTAAAGGAGCCAGCCCAGAGAGAAGGCAGAGAGAAAATAGATAGCTTAACTTCAGGACAGGGTTCCAGATCCCAACTGAAACCTAGGAGTTATTTTGGTAACAGATTTGCCAGGGGAAAAACATGCAAAGATCTTTGTTTCCACCATAAACCAACACTATATGATCCTAACAACAGTATAACCTGTGAAGCAAGCATGCTCCGGTTGACTTCAGAACGCTGTTGCAAATACATGAACAGTGACAACTGATTACTAAGCAATTCCACTTCTTCCTTTATCTAAACTCTTTATGTTCCACACATTCATTAACATTTTCCTGCATGTCTCATTATTATCTCATCAAACATTTATTATTACTTCAAGATAGATAATTAAAATTTTATACAGTTATTTCTCTATATGACAATCCAATAGATTCCCCCCACGCCCCCACCCAATTCATGCCATTCCCCCGGTACTCATCTGCACCCTCACCATGGGGTCATAAAACTCATGAACTTTCAATCCAATGTACAGAAAGCATAGGGACAAAATCTAAAATTCATTTGGAAAGGAAGTTAGTTTCCTGAGTAGTCACTCCGTCATTGCCATTGTTAAAGAATTGGAGAAAGCATCTCCAAAATTCACTTTACTCTTCATCAATAAAAAACTGGGCTCCACTGATAACATTACAAGATAAATAAACAATGTGCATGGATAATTTTTAAGGCTAAGCATGGATTTGTTAGAATTGAGAACTCCCAGACAGCAAATGCAATAAACTCGAAAAGATTAGCAAAGAATTACTCCCTTTCCAGGAGGCATATCACATTTAGAATTAGAAATCATGATATGGATTGTATATCACCCATATTGCACAGAGCACAGAAATATCAAATTCATCGCAACCAGGATGAGATATGTTTTCAGTGGAATTTAAGAATGTGGTTTGGTTTTCAGCTACATATAGTTTGGAAGAGATTTCCGGGTGGGAGGAAGGTCCAGCCTTAGCAAACCCGTGGTGTCTTCCTATTCATGTGCCATCCTGGCCTGGAGCAGAAAAATTATCTGAGATCAAATCTGGCCCTGAGGGACTTCACATGCAATTTCTTAAATTGCTAGAATTTGGTTGTGGAGTTACAAATCTTAGCAATTTATGGAAAGATGATCAGTGCCCAGCTCCAGGAAATTTAGACTGTTTCACATTTCTTCTTTAAATATGCAAACCAGGAAGATGTGATTCAGTCTGTCTAGTTAATTAAATAGATGAATGCCACTTAATTTAGGAAAAATACTAATGCTATCATTGAAATGCTTATCGCCCGAGTCCAAAGAAGGAAAAAGCTCTGATTTGCTGATCTACATCTTTTCCTAAACTTTTTAAAAGTGGGCTTGAAAAGCATAAATTGGTAAATAACCTCCCCCCCCCCCCCTCCTTGGGGCTTTTCACACAGAGGTGGTTCAAGTTTCAGCAACAGTCATGAAGGACTGTTTGCTCTCACTCATTTGGTGGGTGGGGGCAGAGCAGATGGGGCATGTGCAGTTCCGGGCCTGAGCTATGGAAGCAACTAGAAGGCTTCTCTTTTCACAAGCACTCAGGGTATGTCTGGAACCACCTGGGATTGAGAACCAATGCCACTCTGACCTCAGATGCCCTCTCGCTAACATGCTCTCTCCTGCTCCCAGTTTGTCCACATGTTCTTAGACAGTGGCAAACACACGACTCAGTTTTGGTAGTATATAAACATCTGAAATGAACCTATTACATAGAAAAAGATATTGTCCTTTGCTCTTGAATTTTAATTTATTTTCATTGTGCTTCTACTATATGCATTGTGCAATACAGGCAGGATACAATTCAGACTCAAAGCATTTGGTATAGATTGTCATCTTAAGGGGTTCGAGGAGTTTGGGGGTGCTTGGGAGTATCTTCATTTTTATATGATTCATGCTTATAATGACGTGTAGGAAGCACTCACTCTATTCTGACTGTAGGGAGCACTCACTCAAAAGCTCTATGTGTAAGTGAATTAGAATCCATAGCTTTTCTCTGAATGTTCTTTGCAAAAAGCTATTAGGCTCTCTCACCTTTAAAACAAAAATTATTTACTGCTTTTAGGGTCTTTTTTTGTTGTTGGACACACTTTGTGGAGTTTTTGCTTCAGTACGCTCAGGTTTTGTGTCTTGGTATCATTCCTCATCTCTCCAAAGCAGGGTGCTTCTGAGTAGTATTCTTAAAGTCTTACCAAGGTCTTAGGCTCCTTTGGGGATGGCATGGTGGAGGGACAAGGGAAGTAACTGCCCTCAATGGCTTTATTCTTGATGAAGAATATGTGATCTAAAATTCATTGGTGGTCTGTGAGGTCATTCTCACAAAAATCCTATCAGGTAGCTACTATATTGTTGCCATTTTGAAAAGAGGAAAATTGAGTCCCAGAATGGGGTTATTTTCTTTTTAATATTTAAATTCTTAACATGAGGACAAAGTGAATATTAAATAGCAATAGTGACCCTATGCCCTCCTTCAGACTTCGAGAGAAGTCTGTCTCTAGAATCTGTCTGTTCCCAGTGACCTGGGAGTTTCTCCAGAGTAAGGCCCATTTTTGATTCTTCTGCTGCACAAAATGACCCTCAATAAGGATGTGCTAGATCAAAGAACAGCTCTCCCATTGTCACTTGGGGCTGGGAGAGCAGATTGTAGAGGATTGTCTATTACAAGAACGGAGCAACAAAACTGAGATAATTTAACACAAATGTATGTGAAGTTCTCACTCTGCTTTTTAAAAATTCTCTCCTTGTTGCAGAGGTATTGACCAGTCAGTGAGAAATGTTACTTTGCATGTTCAGACACAGCCTAACTCTGAGCAAATCTGAGCTCACTCTCACCTCTAGCCCCGTTAAATTGGTTTGATCAGCTTGGTGGTCTGGAATGTCTGAAGTCTTGCAAAAGACACAGATGCATTTGTTGGTGGGTCTCGAATACACTCCCAAATTCGACATGGCTCAACAGTTGCAAAGCTATCACTGTCTGGTTCCAGCACTGCCTCTGTCCAATAGCCCAGCCCCCAGACATCCTTACCACCAACGTAGGAGAGTAAATATATCTGGTTCACCCTGTTAAGCATCATTTAATTTAGAGTAAAATCCATATTTTTGCATCTTGGAAAAGTCAAAAATATTATACAAATAAAAGATGAGGAGCAGGGACATCTGATGAAGGAAATTAGAGCTGGTCTGGATTTGAAATCCCAAAGGTGTGACTTCATATATGTTCTTAAAGTCTCTTGAATTTCTGTGTCTCTTTTTGCAAATAGGTCATTAGCAACTGTCATGAGGACAAAATGGAATAACCTTTACAGAGTGTTTTGCTTGATAGTGGGGAATGGAGTAGTCATTCTCTAAAAGGTGTTATTATTATTTTTGTTTTTAGCTCATAAATCTGTTGTTTATTTACTACAACTCACTTGGCCAAAATATCATTTCAGTGTCCCATTAGTCATTATTTCTTGAAATTCTTTGCTACTGTTATGAGTGTCTAGAGGGGTTAGGGGTCTAGAATAATGCCAGGAAAGTGTTTTTAGAGTTTGAACATGGCAATAGAGTGGTGGGGTCTGTAACAACTTGTATGCTCAGGTCTTATCTCAGGGGTGACTGACTCAGTTTCAGACAACTGGTGTAAAGAATATGCCAAAATCTTAGATATTTAGATATTTCAAAAGAAGCCAGAATTGTGTGTATGCGTGTGTGTGTGTGTGTGTGTGTGTGTGTGTGTTTAATTAGTTAGTAAGTGCTTAATATCTTTTGAAAAGATGGTTCAGGTCAACTTTGTTTGGGCCAAACCAAACATGTCTTTGGCCCAGATGCAAGCCTCCATTGTGTGACCTCTGGGCCAGAAACCCCATCTTCTGGACAAATATGTGGTAGGGTGGAGCCAGAAAAGGCAGAAGCCTGGCAGAAACAACTAAGCACTTCATCTTGTGCAAAGTGCTGTGCTATGGTCTATGCCAGTTCTCATAAGAATGTGGAGGGAGAATAGGAACAGTGTCTGGAACAGTGCCTGTTAAATAGCAGGTGTTGGAGAGCAAAAGAAATCCTTCCTGTACCCCTCTGTAGTCTTGGACTGGATGATTAATTAAGGCAGCATCAGATAGGGAAGCAAAGGAAAACCAATCAATTTAATAATAAAAGTATGGCGAATTCATATGGTTGTAAATTCTAAAGTATAATAAATCAGATCAGGAATATTTATCTGCATTTTAAGATCTTCATTTTAGGACAAAGAAGGGGTAACTTTACATGACCAGTGAAAAGGGGGTAACCTATTCTTACTTTGAAAAGATGAGATTTGTAGGCATTTAGAACATGCTTACTGATAAACCTAGGACTGGATGAGAACCCTAAACTACATACTTCTAAGTCATAAAAAGGAGAATGGTAATTGTCTTTGTTTAGGACAAAGGTAAAAGTCTAAAACATATTGATTTTTTCTTGATAAGAGGGGTCGATGAGAGACTTCCCCAAAACAGAAGCTTCTCCTAACCTTGAGAACTTTCATTGCCCTCAACCCTTAACTAGCTGCAAACCCAAACTCCTAAGGCTCACAGAACCTTGATTGACCTCGATTTCCTGTACCTATATGAAAAGAAGCTACTTTGGGTTTATTGAGAAAAGCCTATATGCCATTTTGGGGAGATGAGCTCCACACAAAGAAGAATATGTAATTATTGTGTATTGTATCTTATGATGACTATATTCCTGAAATAGTGATAGCTTTGGGAACCACATCAATTCCATTTTTCTGTCCCCATTTCAAGTAAATGTCATTTATGTGATCATAGGAATATTCATTTCACTCAATTTTTAAATTAATTAATTTCAATTTTTGTCATTCCACTTTAGAATTTTAGTATTAGAAGGGCCTTTAAAAGTTATCTAGTCCTATCCCCATAGTTTATAAAAAAGGAGATCTGAACTTTCAGGTAACTTAAAGAAGCTCTTAAAAGCGAGTTGCTTAGGTTTCTGTTTTTAGTTGTGGATGAACATGAGACCTCAGCTCTGTCTTTGCTTAGTCCAGCACCAGGGCTAGAGCTGGTCTGACAAGGAGCTGCTAGGAAACAGTTCAGGAATGGAACTTAGTTCACACTGTTGGTTTTGATCTGGGCCATGGGGTCTGATCTGTGCAGGGGACATTAGAAATTGGGGGTGAGCATAAAGGGAGAAGGAATGGAACTGAAGGGAAGCATGCAGAGGGTAATTGTAGTCTCAGGAATCTATTTTTGACTCATAAATATCATCTCTCTGATCTGGTTTTATTTTTCTCTACTTCCCAATGTCCCACACTGTTTGAAGCAGTATTCTCACAGTGTCTCCTCCCAGCAGGATGCAAGTTCCACAAGGGCAGAGCTCTTTGTTTTAGTTGTTGTCTCTCCCATGTTCAGCACTGCACCTGGAGGACAGCAGGCACTACCACGTTTGTTGTGAAGAGTGCAAGGGTGTATGTGCAAGAATAGTTGTGCTTATTTCCACCCTTCATACATGGGAAGGAAGGACTGGTTCTGACTCCAGTGATACCTGAGATGTTTTATGCAACTTCACCACAATGATACTATAAGCAAAACCCCAAAAACAATCCCCTGCGTGTCAGCATGGGACTCATTCCACTCATCATTTCACACCAAAACTCTACAGTCTTGTCATGACAACTCTGCCTGTTGCTTCAGTGTTTGTGGTAGAAATGCAACTTGGTGCTCAAAGCCTGCATGGTAAGGAAAAAGCACCAGTTTCCTGGATAAAGTACTATCATATAGCTCTGGTTTGCAGTGGTTGGCATCAAGCATATGTTGGATCTGGATAAAAGTGACTCCATTTTCAGTCTTCAAATCTGTCTGAGGTTGGATTCTAAATGGAGAACACAAAGTATTTCCTTTGCTAGGAAAATGAGGTGAAAATCTCAATCCCAGCCTGACCACCAAACTCAGAGGGTTCCAGGGAAGTCAGGGGTCACTGAATTAGTAGAATTAGGAATGCATGGAGCTCAGAGCTGAAAGAACCTTAGAAATGCCATCCGATTCTATGTTCTTCAAAAATAGTACACACATTCCTGCTAGCAAGAATATGAACTTTATATTTCATATTTTAATCGTCACTTATTTATTTTAACACATGGTAGACACAGATAACTATTTCATCAACCCCATGATTTGAAGCCATTGTCTAGGCTCATTAAAAAAAATCAGTCACTTAAAATAAGTTTTAGATTTATTGGAGGACAGGAATTATGAGAAAATGGCAAAAATCATGTTGGCACACAAGTCTATGAGGTTTGAGTAGCTTCATTTTTGGAGCTAATGGAAAAAGATTCATTACCAAGGTTACTAAACAAATTAGTGACAAAGTTATGACTTGAGCATAATTTCGCAGGCCAGGGGAAGCAACCACAACCCCAGTGACTATATTCATCCTTCCAAGTCTGCCACTGCTCTGTTATACCTCCATTCAACAGTTGCTTCCTAAGCAGCAATGGGTAGGTGTTGGGTAAAATAGAAAAGATGTGGAATGGATAGGTGTTGGGTAAAATAGAAAAGATGTTTGTCAAGATCACCAAGGAACCTATTGGTGATGGCCACACACTTTTGTTTTTTTAATTAAAATTCGCCTAGATATTTTTTCTTTTTTTCTTATTTCTTTTCTAGATGTGACATCTAGAAAAGTTCCAGATATATATCATTAGAAAGCAATATGTTTATTCAGTCATTTGGGTAGGAAAGATGGAGACCAGGCCATGAGGGCTTGAGGGGCCTGAGGCCCGGGGCCTTTGGCCTGGGCTGGTAACTTATGACATTTAGTAAGCATAAGCTGAATGTGCCTGCTGAAAGCTAAAGAGGTTGGAGATTTGAACTCTGTGTTGGAGTTTGTCTTGCTGAGTTTAACTCAAATGTTTCTGGAGAGGCTGTATAAGCCAGGCCTGAGAAGAAAATGAACTTTGATGGTCTCTGTAATATGGAGTTTCTTTCTATTGCCTGGAGTAGGACAATAAGGAAAAGACAGCATTATGCTTGTGACTGCTTGTTTGGAAGAGCTGGAGCACAGCAAAGAAAGATGTCTAATCTTCGAGCACATGTAAATGAACTCTGAGGGATTGGACAAGTGATGAGGATAACAGGACTAAAGAACTGAGGGTTTTGGACAATCTTGAGGAAGGGCTTTGGACAATGTTGAGGAAGGTTTTAGACAATGTTGGACTAATTGGAATTTTTCTTACATTTCTGTAGTTAAATAATTAAAATTTCACTTTGTTTAGTAATAAATTAGTCTACACTCTACCAAAAAAAAAAAAAAAAAAAAAAAGAAAGAAAAGAAACCAACATGTTTATCGCTAAAAGTACAATTACAACTCATCATGCTGCTGACCCTTTTTCCTGACTTCCCCACCTCTAAATCTTCCTTCCTGATAATTTGGTATGTTTATTTTATTTAGCTTAATCCTTTATTTTGCCTCTTATATGTATCACATATAAGCAAAACCATGCTATTTGTCTTTATCTCACTTATTTCACTAAGCATGATATCCTCTAGGTCTATGCATGTTACCATAAAGACAGGATTTTACCCTTTTTACAGCTGAGTAGTATTCCATGGTATATATCTATACCATTTATTGATTATTACTTAGGTTGTTTCCAGTTTCTGGATATTGTAATTGCCAGGTACTTCTGACCATATGTCCCATCAACCTCCCATTATGATCACTTCTTTATAAACCACCTGCATTTCTTTGTGTACTAATATTATATTCCAGATAAAACATATGCAAAATGATATCTAGAGGAAGCTGTACTTTTAAATTTTAAAATATTTTATTTATCAATAGAAGAAAAGAAAGCAAAATACTATAGAAACAAAAGGGAATGTGACCTCTTAAGCATCTTTGTACATTAAGTAATCATTTTTAACTTTTTAAACATAATTTTATTTGGATATGGCAAATTTTATTTGCCATAATTATTATTTTTTAGAGTAATGTATTTAAATGTTGGTTTAACACTGTAGCAAGCTATTTAATTAAACATCATGGTTCTAAGTTCATTAAAATAAAATATTTAGTTTTAATGATTGTCAGAGCTGAAATAAAAATCTTTACAAACACGTAGACATCCAAATGGAGGAAATGCAATGCTGGCTGTGCTTACTAAATCAAGTTGCTCACTTAAAAAAAATACCATCCAGCAATTATGCAAAGGGTTTTATTGAAATTCATCTAGTCAGCTAGTCAGTTTCCATCTCCCTTAATGTCAATTATTGTAAACTAATCAAAAGTTATATTTTTAACAAATGGGCTCAAGATCCACTGAAGCTCTTCCTCTGGAAAAATTGAAATAGGCTAGAAATTGCTTCCAAGTTTTTTAAAGTATTCAAATGTTAAGGTTTTTTCAAGAATAGATATTCCATATATTATCTCAGAAGAAAATCACACAACTATTGGAACATTTCAATGTCTGTTCTCAGAGTACTTTCACTAGAGCGCACACTATCACACGGTACAACGGAGATATTTCACTCTGGCAAAACAGCTGTTTATCACTCATTGTTAAAATGCTGCTTTGATCTGGAAAAGACAGTTTTTTTTTTAAATTAAAAATATATCAGATGTTGTCCTATGACAATCAGTTTTATAAAAAATTTCAGCAAATTGCGAATGTACTTTTTGTAAAGAGAACATATATTTTTTTGTAAAAGAGAATCTTAAAGTCAATTGCCTTAAAAATATTATTTTGCATGAGGTAACCCACAGTCCTCTTAAGGTAGAAAAGATTTTTATGGCCACCCCACATGAGATTACAAAGCTATAAACAATCTACTATCTAGGATGATGTAATCTATCATTCACACATCAATTGTGCATGTGACAAGATACTGAGACCCTCAAGGGGTGAAGGACCACTGTCCTTGTCACTCCCACCATACTCTGGAGCAACCATAGATCCCCAAATTCTCCATTTATCACATGATTTATGAAGATCTGAGTCAGTGACCCCTTAAAGACAAGGATGTTAAATTCTGAGTTAGATATTCATAGCAGTTGTGTTACTTTTCAGACAGATAGTAAGCACATGTAGAATTTCTTATTCTTTCTCCACACATCCTTCTTGGGAAGTGAATGGATTAGTTAAAGATATACACTATAGAATTAGGAGGTGCAAACTCTGAGGAAATTGGGCTAGAATATCAGGAGGGCTTCCTGGAAGAGGTGGGTGTGTGCTACCATTGGATGAGTGAATTGAAAGTGAGATCATGGTTCATGTGATTGAACAGGGTTCATGTGATCAGAGCTCATGTGACTGGATTTCTGGGTAGTCATGAGAAAATGTGGGCTCTTCTTTCTCTTCTCTCCCCTGTAGAGACTGAAACCAGGGATCCCACTTCCTCTTACTGAGAGTGACTTGGAGCAGTATAACAGGGAGTGCTGGTGTCAATGCTTCTCTGATGCCTGGCAGAGTCATGGGTGCAGTGTCTCTGCCTATTTCTCTTCACCCCTATCTGTGACTCTGCCTTATTATCCCTGTGACTTGGCTGTTTACACAGTATCTTGGTTTCCTGTTTCCCAGGAACAATCCAGCCATCCTGACCAGACCAATGTGTAGAATCTTAGAAGATAAGTGCGATGGGAGAAAGAGGCATTAAAAATAGTATCATATACTCAGGAAGCCGGTATCATTATCAGAAGTCCATGTACAGAGCAGTGAGGACTGGGTACCTTACAGGGGTATAACAGGTGATTCTTATCTGCTTACAAGAGCCTATTGTCAGTATTCCTCTCCAACTCACCTCTCAGAAGTCATTTGGTGTCTAGAAGTGAGTCACAGTGGCTGCATTTATACCATGGAAATTAGCAAATGCTGTAAAGCAGGACTGTCACCCTGGAGAGTGAGTTGTTAAATATTTACCAGCACACCTTTGTTTACAATTTCTGTTTACAATTGTTTAAAATTTCTGACAAGTGGCTAAGCACTCACCTGTAGGGCTAGTCAAGTTGTGGCTAGATCTGTCACCTCTGCTGGCCATGAATCAGGCCTTCAGTTACTGTTAACTTGTCATGCTTCTGGCCAGCCAGGGAGGAGTCATTTTAAAAACACTGTGATTTGAGTTATTAACCACGTTAATATGCTTCCCCTATGTGCAAGGGTCAGTGTTTGGCAGCATAGATGAATCTTTCTCATTTTTTCATCAGCTGGAAGGGATCTGTTTGACCAAAGAAGTTGAGTGTCCGGCCCCCTTGGCACATGCAGAAGTGAAGTATGAGTCGTGTTCTCTGGAAGGAAGAATGACTCATTCTAAATGAGGGAATCTAGTAATGCTTCCTAAGAGTAAGGAACTCAGGAAGGGTCTTGGAGAATGAATAGGTTGTCAGCAAGAAGGGGGAGAGGAAGAGAATCTGCCTGGGACATGGCACACAAAAAGGTTCATATATTTAGGGACTAACAACCAAGCTGGGGCATAGAATGTACGTATGTGTGTTGGTGAGAGTTTTGAATGTCATGTTGAGGTCTGTTGATGTTATAGGAGGCAGGGAAGCAGAGAAGGCACTGGACAGTGACTTCGAGTAGCAGTTTGGCTGGGGATGGACTACTGTCAGGGAGACTAGGAATGTCACTGTGTCTGCACATCCCAGTCTGTGCTCTGGCATCCCACGGGCCATGTTCTAAGGGATTTTCTGTTTTGTCGCCCTCCACATGGTTCTGCTTTCCTTTCATGGCCCTGATACACATGTACACTTAGACACCAAGATGAGACCACCAAGATGGAGTGCAATGATTTAAGGCATGGGCAAGCATTCTGGAAAGCCTTCTTCAGGCCCAACGAGGCTGAGAGCTCAAGGATCTGGCCACATGGATGCAGGAGGGAGAACATGGTCTCACTCTATCAGGCCGTTTCTGTGAACAGGCTGGTTATTTCAACTCAAAGAGTGTTGCCATCAATTCAAAGGAGGATAGCAACATCAACTTGTGGAATTGTTGCAAAGGCTGAGGGCCTGACATTTGTAAAGAGATTGAGAATTTGGAGTTGGATAACCTTGGTTCCTTTCTTTTTCCTCCTTAAAGCCCAGTTTCTCCCAACAGTGGTAGTAATTTCTTTCCCAGATGTTAGTTGTGAAGATCCAGTGCCATAGTACTGGACACATAGCCTATGGTCGTCAGTCCTTGGAAGCTGCTATTATTTGTGTTGGTGTTTAGTGAGTGGTCTGGCCTGCAGTCAGTGCTCTGTCTATGGGGGTTGTTAGATACTTAATTTCCAGCACATCCTGATCTGGTTGGCTCTGGGACTCAATTTGGTAGGATTGGGACTGGATGACATGATTTCATAGAATCTTGTTATTTGTCTTTTATGATACCACCAGGGCCTTGACACTTTCCTTGGCTAATGTGTGACTCACATGCCCATGGATGGGACTCATCACATCATGGCAATGGGCACAGGAAGTGGTCATGCTACTTTGTTGCCTTGCACAGGAGTCAGTGGTTCTTGGGCACCCTGGAGGTTGAGAAGAGGGACATGATGGCTGGGACAGATTGCCTGAGGCTGGGTGGGACTGCTGGCACTGGTACTTTGTGCAAAACGGGGAGCACGTGTTTGGCATAGATGAGGATTGTGCAGTTGGCATGATCTAAGCAATTGAATAACCTGGAGGATCCTTGAAACATTGGCTCCAACATCATATTTACTTTGCTAGAGTGAGAAAATCTCATGTTTCATGCATCCAGTATCTCCCTCCAAGGAGTTTCTGACTCCAGGGACCTTTGCACAGAACTCCTTCATACATGGTGGCTCTCAGTCAAACTTTTGTCGCCCACTCCTGAATCCTTTTGTCAGTGAAGACTATCCTTGGTCTGCCAGTCTTTGAAGTCTTATTGTTAGATGAGAGAGAATCCCCCACCCTTTGGGGTAACTGGTTAGATTTCTCACCCCCACCCTGCATATCTGATCACCCTGGCCAGTCTTCAGCAAGACTCCTGTTACCAGTTTAGCAAGAAGCTGCTTATCCTTAATGTCACCTCTGAGTGCTTTTCATGCACTGTCCCCTCTCACATACTGACTGTAAATTTCCAGCTCCTATACTTGATGTTGAGTTGGTGTCTCTTCCCTCTTGTGGTCATCTCAAGACCTGTTGCTGTAGTTCAGAATAAAGCTCCCTTAAGCTTTATTCTTCGTTTGTTTTTTCTTCAACAAGGGGGACTGTCCTTGTATCTCAGAAACTCCTGACACCTTCCCTGGCACAAGCACACAAATCTCAGCTCCTTTTCCCAGCACACTGTGAGGGTTTCCTTCAAAATGGTTGGGATTCTAGGCATCAGAAATTCTGCCTGCACCACTTGGTACCCGATACCCTTTGTTCCTGGCATTCTTGGTTGTCACCAGGTGGAAGTCTTTTTGGGTTCCCTTCTACCTGGGTATACTGAGGTAACCTCTACCTAATCCTGATGTCTTCCATGGGTGCCTTCTTTGATCTGCACCACTGCCTTTTCTATGCCATTCTCTTGTCACTTTCTTTTGCTCCCCATTTTGCCTTGGTTACCCCCAGTTACTTTTTCTTCCTGGTCTCTTCAGACTGGTGATGCATTGGGATGATCATCTGGCCTTTGTTGCTGAAGTTTTACAAATCTTGAATTTCTTCATCAACTGATGGCAATGGTTACTTTGGTCTGTTTTGGAAGGTATATAGACCTGATGATTTCTCACCAGATCCTGCCTCCTATCTTCAAACTTTTTGGCTGGTCTGGGAATTCTGGATGGGACTGAAATTCTTCTCAAGATGACTTTAAGAAGAAACATGACCTATGGACCTATGATCAAACTCTCATCACCCATCTTCCCAAAACATTCACTGAAAAGTGTTTTCTAGGATCCTTTTCTGGCTTCATGATGCCTCCATTGCCTGGCCTGAGTTGTAGGAATTGGCCCACATGGCACTGGTGTAATAGTTTCCAGGTCCTCTTGTTAGAAACACTGTTGTTATATCTAATATCTACTGACTGAGACCCTGGACTAGTCTGTTCTGGTGTCTCACCCCAGACCCTTGAAGCTCTAGTCTCCATCCAATACTCATCTTCCACCATGTCCAATCCCATTCCCTCTCCCCTCACCCCTTCCATGCTGACAGGTCCTTAGGATCCATACTTTTGTCTGCTTCAGCCACTTTGCCAGACAGTTCCTCCTCTTTGCAAGGCTAGATCTTACCTACCCTTCTGCCTACAACCAGGGGATCACCTCTGTTATGTCTCTGTCCTGACTGCATCGTTCTGCCCACTCCAGGCTGGCACAGTTATACCTTTGCACCATCTCAGCACTTGGATTACTTCTATAGAGACACTAGTTATACTATACCACACTCACTTTTCCATCAATTCTCTCCCAGAAGACACAAAGCACACAGCAAGGGTTTGTTGAGTGAAGACCTAGTTCTTTATCTCAACTGTTTCTTCCTTGTTCTTCCTTCTCTGCTTATTTTTCTGAGTCCCAGTCATCTTCTTCCTGTTATGTTTCTGAAGCTCTGAACCCATTAGAATGATTGATCTTGAATTCAGTAGAAGAGAGGAGGACAACAATGGCATTCCAGGTTTGACTTCTTACCTCCACATTGGTTAGAGTTCAAGTCTCCCAAGCATATAGCCTTCTAATTGTAACTTAAACAAGGACAAAGGCACCCCATCCTTTCCTTGGGAATAATCTTCCTCGATGTAAATTTAAACTACTTTGTTCTTATTCAATGTGCCCAACTTTTCTTATTTTTAAGTTTTATTTATGGACACACTGTTGGTTTACATCATAGTTTATGTCTTAGGGGCTAGGTTTATATCGCTACAAATGTATGTTATTTACCACAGCCACCACCAAAGTTCAGTAATCCTTCATTGGACATCCTTTCCCTTTTGGTTCCACCCTAACACATCCTTCTGGTAGCCTTGGTTATAGACCAGTATACTCTTCCTTCTCCGGTTTTCACCTCTCCCTTTCCAAACCTCCCCTTCCCTTCCTGGGTGCTTCATATCTAGAGTCAACTTTCAAGGTTTGTCTTTGACCTTTCATTTGGGTTATATCACATTTAAGTGAAACCATTCAGAATTTCAAACTCTTTAGACTGGCTTCCATATACCTTTCTAATCTTCTCTCAGCCAACATGTGCTCCATCTATAGTTCATATGTCCCTAAGCATGCAATTTTTTCATGCCTCTTGGGACTTTTGCACATACTGTTCCTTTCACAGGAAATTCCCTTCATTACTTCCTTGATGCATCATCATCCGTAAGACTTTTTAAATTTGTTGCCTTCTCCAGTTCTTAGGAAATTAGCCGCCACTTCTCAGTCACCCCACAGAACTTTGAGTCACAGATCTGAGATCCTGTTTACTGAATTTTACTTTATTTATCTGCACTGTGCCTAACTTTCACAGGTTCTCTCTTTGCTTCTTTTCACTCTTTCAGTCCTTGGGGAATTGTATGGTCCTTAAAAAGCACTTGGTCTGTGTGGACCTTCTTTCCCAGCACCATCTTAGCAGCTTAGCACCTCACTCCACAGCATGTAGTCTCAACATCAGCCTCATCAATAGATCAGAACCTGCACTGAACAAAATCCTCTGGGGATTCATGCACACATTGAAGTTTCAGAAGCGCTGGTGCAGTGTTTAAAAAGTTCTCATGTCTGACCAAAATCTTTGCTGCTCTTGGTTGGCTGTGCTGGGGCAGGATGCCACTGCATGGGCTCTTTTTCTTCCCAATGGCTTGAGAATGCTTCACTGCACCTTTGCATGTCCTCAACCAGAATAAATGAGGACAAGACTCCTAATGTGCCAATGAGCAGGTTCTTCTCTAATCATGTCCAGATGCTTTCTGTGCCTCCTATTCTGGAATGTAAAAATAACCCCATAACCAACTCCTCTTCTTAGTAGCCTTTTCTCTGTAGCCAAGTTAATTCCAAATAGAACATCTGGAAATTCAATTTTGTTGCCTAATTTAAACCAGACTAAAACCAATCTACATAAAAGTTTATGAACTTTCTGGGGCCTCACACCTTATATTTCCTCATCTGCAGAAGCCTGAAGTTTGGAGGCCAGAAATAGGAAGGATCTGACCATCTTTTTGTCTAGGACAAGGGGAGAATGTTTGTGGCTTTGTGCATCATGCCAGGGAGCCTAAATAGTGGTGCAGTAGGTGGCGTGGAAGGAGAGGGGAACAAGGGATATGGTTAGAACTCCACTTTGCTGTTCAAAAATAAGTGTGCATGTAAATTCTTTAACTTTCAGTTGAGGTGGCGGGTGGCAGAAGGAAGCTTGTGGGGGAGGAACTGCCAGGTGAGGGAAGAAAAATGAAGCGTTAGGCAGTTGGAGAGGGTGGTGGAGACTGAGGCATGTTCAGCAAGAATAAACACAGAGGTGTATTTCAGCAGCTGCCCATTGGATCCAATGATTCAGAATTTGTAATGAAACTGGAAGAGTTCTTGATATTGTTATTAGTTTGATTAGGGACTTACTGGCTAGCTGAGCAGAGAGGACAGCCCAGAAGTGAGGGCAGGAAGAAGATTTTGTAAGTCTCAATAGAGAGGAGGTAGTCAAATCAACTCTAGATATTTTAAACAGGAGTCAACAAAAATCCTAACCTAGGTGCTCAGCAGATATTTTTCAGTGGAAATTGACAAACTGATTATAAAATTTATGTGGCATAGCAAAACACATTAGCCAAGCAATCTTAAACAAAAAGAATGATATTAGGAGGACTCACACAAATTTATTTTAAGATTTGCTATAAAGCTACAATAATGGAGCCAGTGTGGTCTTAGCAGTAGAGACATGGAAGATTTGAGCGGGAAGAAATCTAATAGAGGGAAGCAGATGCTTACAAAAGTGTTGGAAGGGCAGGAGGAACAGGGCTCAGGCTCCCCTCTGAGAACAAGTCCTCACTATTGCACTATAAAATTTACCCCTGGAGGAAGGACTTCCTCTGGGACCACCATGGAGTGGTTCAGGTATGTGGAAGTTGAATCATAAAATTGCTTCTACTAACCCACATGTCTCTTGATACTCAGAAAACTGAAAAGGGGATTCTGGAATGCTAGAAAACCCTTAGTCTCTATGATTTTCCTTCATGACAAAAAGAAGAAACAAGGAGGGGTGGTGGTAGTCGAGAATAAACACCTCAAAGTGTCTCTGTTTCCTTTCTGCCTTCCAAATCTTGATGGAACTCAGATGGCATCCAGTGCACCAGCTATACAGGACTTTGGGAAATGTATTTCTTAGCTTTCCATATTCTATCTACAGTGTGGAGAGTTATTCAAGAAGCAGGCAGTAAAAAAAAAAAAGATTGAAACTAACCTATAATCTTCTATCTTTTCCCACAATTTTAGAGCTCCAGATGACTCTACAAATGCATCCTTCAACAATCAACTGTTGATGCTCCAGATAGTCCTCAGTACCTGGTACTGGAGCTGCTGGAATATATAAGATAAAGGTTCAAGAAATTTATTAGCCAACATACACTAGGTACTGTTTAAAAATTTCATGGATTCCATTGTCTATCCTTATGACACACTGATAAGAAAGGTTCTGTTATTTCCCCATTTTATAGATGGAGAAACTGGACTAGAACAGGTAGACAACTTATCCAAGATCCCAGAACTTATAAGTGGCAGACATCGAATTTGAACTCAGCTCACCTAACTCTTAAGCTCATTCTTTTCTGTAATTCTGCCTCAAAAACTTACACCTGCAAGACATTACAAAAAATGGAAAGTAGAGAATGTACAACACCCCAACAGGTGGTTGAGACCTGTCCTGACACCCCTAAACCAAGGTTTCAAAGGATGGAAGGGAGAGATCATAGGACTGACTCTGTATTTGGCTCCTCACAGGGTTGAAGGTGTTTCCTGATCTCCAGTGGGAGGCCTCTAATCCATTTTTTTAAAATTAAATAATTTATTTGTATATATATTTCATATCTTTGTATTCCCTGGGGTTCACCCACCACCTTCCCTCCCTGATCGCTCACTAATCCCTTCTAAAGCTACGTTGTATGTCTTTCTAATGAACAGTCACTTGGGCGAAATGGGTTCAATTAACTTTTCAGCATAGCAGATGTAAAGGGTTGAACTGTGTTGCTCCAAATCTTATATTCATGTTCTAACTCCTGGAACCTAGGAATGTGTCTGCACTTGTAAATAGGGTTTTTGTAGCTGTAGTAAATGTATGATCTCCAGATGAGATACTGGACTAGGGTGGATCCTAAATCTGTTGACATGATGTGAGTCAGTGTCCTGATAAAAGAAAATGAGGAGAGAGAGAGAAATAGAGAGAGAACAAAAAGGTCATGTAAAGTCTTGAGACAGAAATTGGAATGATGTAACCACAAGCCAAGGAAAACCTGAAATTATTAGTAACTGGAAGAAGCAAGAAAGCTTTGTCCCCTGAAATATTTGAAAGGACTGTGGTCTTGCAAACGTTGATTTCAAACTCTGACCACCAGAACTCTTAGAAAATATATTGGTGTTGTTTTAACCTATATTTGTGGTGACTTATCATGGCAGCCTGTGGTAAATAGTACAAGAAGTAAAGTAAAACTTTCCTTGATGGAAGATGTCTTCAAATTTCAATTGGATTCTCCAAAGAATTTACTCTTGGTTTGTAGGCACCTTGGACGGATGGGTGGTTGAAAGTCTATCTTCTTTTTATATTAAAAAATAATGAATTTAACTTCAAATAATTCTCTTTTACTAATCAAATCTAAGTCCTACCCTTTTCAGGGACCATGATGAGAAGTGGGAAAGTATAACTGAAGTCAGAGAGTTGTGATTTTATGTTTTCATTCTTGGTCAAGTTGCTTAACAGCTTTCATTGATGTTCAGCAAATAGTATTCATTATTTTATCTTCTAGACCAAAGTCAAGACCCTCTTTTAGGCAGCACTCTCTGAGGGACCCAGGAGTAACTTGCAGTTGCCTTTAGTGGCTGAACCATTAATCAAATCTTCAGTGAACAGTGAGTCCTCAGAGTTGCCAGCAGGTGCTTTAACATAGCCAATTTTGCAACAGCGTGCTAATGGATACCAACAACTAAAGTTCCTACAGCATATTTCTGGTCATAAGACATCACCAAACTTGTAAATAAAGACCCCCAAACTTCTAATATTAAAAAATCATTTGTATTTATCTATTCATTCATTTTCCTACTCACATATTCTAGTTTAGGATCAAGGGTGGCCAGAGCCTATTCAGCTTGGAGCACTCCCCTGCACACACACCACTCACTCACTCTGACTGGAACCATGAAGACATGGCCCCATACATATTGAGGGGATGGAGGATGGGGAAAAACTATGTCCCATCTTGATATGGGGAGACCAAGCAAAATCCACAGATAGCAACCCTGGTGGGAATTGATTTCTTTTAATCTCATCAACATTAAAACAAAAAGCTATTGATTGAAAAGTTGTTAGTTGAGGATTTTCTTTATACTGTATGTGCTTACCTGTCCCCATCCCTGGGAGGGTCAGGTGTCTCCTCTCTTTTGTGTCTTTCACTCTTTTGTGTATTTCTGTCTCCTCTCTTTTGTGTCTTTCACCAGCATCTATCATGGGATGAGCCACACAGAAGGGGCCATTGAGAACAGTGACCCTGAATACATTTTAAGGAGTCTCTGCCCAGTCATAAGGATGTGTGTCTTCACCTCCCCCAGGAACCCTGTTTCCTGAGAGTGATCAACCTGAAAATAATCAAGCAGAAACGAGGTGCCCCTGGGAACATGCCTTATAAAATGGGGAATATAACCTCTAAATGGAGTAGAAGCTCATTAGCTCTTCTCTCTCTCTCTTGCAAACACAATAATTTTTTTTAAAAAAGAAAAAGCAAAAACCTGTCATTTTGCCCCATTTCTTAGTGACTTCTGCACAGCCTCACTGAAGGAAAGCCTCATTACGAAGACTTTATTAAGCTTGCAAAACAGATGAGGAAGTGCAGCAAGCAGCATACAGACCTCAACTTGCCAAAATAAATGAACAAAGCACATCCTGATGCCTGGGCCCTTCGGGAACAGAGGCCCAGGAGACCTCGGAGACTATTAGGATGCAACTTTATTAACTTTACTTGCACGTGGCTGTTTGCCTAGGGCAGCTTTAACAGCTCCTGGCCCAGCAGTGCTGACTTTAAGTTCATCTCCTCCTCAGTCCTGACCCTCGGGCTGCCCGACTGGAAAGGGGTCAGCTTCTGCAGCCCACTCTGTCCCCTTGCTGCCAGACCCCGGGGTCAGAGGTTCTGTTTGGGGCCCTCCTTTGCCAAGATAAGCTGCCTGCTTGCCTGTGCATCTGCAGCCAAGGCCATGGAGAGGAGGAGAGAGTCCAGAAGAGGGAGGGGGAGAGAAGCCCAGCCCCATCAGCCCCATCATTTCTGCCCGATTAGGATGGGCATATTCCTATCACAGCAGCTTTCTTCATTGCTACCCACTCCTACCCCAATCTGTCCCTATCTTTGGGAATAGGTGAACAGGTATATTACTCTAGAACACCTTTGTCCTCTGGGGAGATGTGAGGGGTGGGAATCACTTACTTTTAATCTCATCAACATTAAAACAAAAAAGTTATTGTGTGGAAAAGATGTTATTTGAGGATCTGCTTTATGCCTCTGAGCCCCTGTGTTCTCAAGTGTAAGATGGAACTCGTGGCATCTACCCTGCGGAGTGGGCCTGATTTTCAGGATGTATCTGAATCCCTGCTCAGTACTGGGAACGTGACAGTCACCCATCTGTCAAGCTCCTTGCCACTTCCTCTCTTGTAGGGATGACAGAAGTGCTGCTCTGAAGCCCCTCTGGACAGGTGGCAACCTGTCATCTGGGCACTGGCAGCCTTGACTCCTTTCTGCAGACCAGCCAGCCTTGAGTTTGTTCAAACCTTTCTCAAAACATCAGCTTCCTTGAGGCCTGATGGGTTCCCTGTTGCCTGAAACACTTGTACTTCTGGCATGGGAGTGGAAGGAAGGAGGGGATGTCATGAATGTTCGCCATAACCATTTGTCCAGGTGGGTACACTTAGGGATTCTAGTAGTGGGTGAAGAGGGATCTTTTACCTCCACTACTGGGGTAAATTCCCAAATATATATATATACGCATATATATAATTGTTATTTATTTTTATTTTTAATTGCTTATACACCTATCTATTTTTTATATAGGACAACCCTGAGCTTCTCCTACCACCTTGTCACCTGTAAACTATCATCTTAATCTCTAGTGCTCATCCCTCCCCAATTTTCACCTTTCTTCCCCCACCTTTGCTTTCTGCTGTCAGTTTGTTATTGTTGACTCTTTATTGTCCTTTTGTTTGTTTGTATTCCCGATATTCCATATATAAGTGAGACCATCTGGTGTTTTTCTTTTTTCTTCTGGGTTATTTCTACTAGCATTATTCTTTCTAGCTCTACCTATCTTGTGGCAAATGACATGTCTTTTTGGGTTGCTGAATAATATTCCATTTGTGCATGTACCATGACTTTCTGATCCATTCATCTATTTTAGCGTATTTGGGTTGTTTCCATATCCTGGCTATTGTAAACAGTGCTGCAATAACCACAAGAGTCCAGGGATCCTTTTGAATTAGTGTTTTGATGAACTTTGGTAGATTCCCAGAAATGGGATTGCTGGATAGAATGGTAGTTCCATTTTCAGTAGTTTGAGGATCCTCCACACAGCTTGCTATAGGAGCTGGACCAGTTTACATTTCCCACCATCAGTGTGAGAGTGTTTATTTTTCTGCACATTCACATCAGCACTTGTTGACCATTTTTGGTGCAAGTTGCAGACCTGGAAAATGAAGGTGGTAGGCAGGTGGTTTGAAGGGGCCATGGCTGTTGCTGCCACTGCCCTAAACTCTCGATTTTAACTCTGATTTACTGGGAGACTTTAGGTAAGCTGCCCAGTCCTGTTAAGTAAACAGGACTGGTAGGATGGGAACAGTCAAATAAAAGAGATAGGTGTTTAGCATTCTACTCATGTGGCTGTTCTTTTTTTTTTTTTTAAACTTTTTTATTGTTTGTACTTATATATCTAAATACATATATATTGCATCATTGTCTACCATGATGGTCTCCCATCACCTTACCACCAGTGCACCATCTTAGTCTTTTGTGCTCTCCCCCACCCCTGTTCTCTCCCCTTCCCCTCTTTAGTTCTGTTGGCAGTTTTCAATTTTTCTTAAGCATTTGTTTGTTTGTTTTTCCTATATCCCTCAAAAAAGTGAGACCATCCCATATTTCTCTTTTTCTTTCTAGCTTGATTCCGCTAACATGATTCCTTCTAGCTCCATCCATGTTTTTACAAATGATATTTGTTTGTCTTCCTTGATTGATACATAATATTCCATTGTGTAGATATACCACATCTTTTTCAGTCATTCATCTGTTTTGGGGCATTTGAGTTGTTTCCATACCTTGGCTATTGTAAATAGTGCTGCAATAAACATGTGAATACAGGTGTCCCTATGAATGGGTGTTTTTGTGTCTTTTGTGTAGATTCCCAGTGGTGGGATTGCTGGGTCGAATGGTTGTTGCATTTTCAGTTGTTTGAGGGTCCTTCACGTAGCCTTCCATTGTGGCTGGACCAGTTGGCGCTCTTAACAACAGTGTAAGAGTGTTCCTTTTTCTCCACATCTGTGCCAGCACATGTTGTTGCCCATTTTTAAATATGGACCATTCTTACTAGTGTAAGATGGTATCTCAGTGTGGTTTTCATTTGCATTTCCTTGATTATTAGTGATGTGGAGCATTTTTTCATATGTCTATTGGCCATCTGTATTTCCTCTTTGGAGAAGTATCTTTTTAGTTCTTTTTCCTATTTTTTGACTGGGCTTTTCGCTTTGTTTTTGTTAAGTTGTGTGAGTTCTTTGTGTATCTTTGTTATCAGAATCTTATCACTTGTGTGGAGGGCAAACATTTTCTCCCAGTCAGTTGGGTTTCTTTTTGTTTTGTTTATTTGTTCTTTTTCTTTTGTGGCACAGAAGCTTTTTAGTTTGATGTAGTCCCAGCTGTTTATGTTTCCTTCATTTTCTTTTGTCAGCTATAGATGTGTCCATAAATGGATTTCTGAAGTGTAATTCATGGAGGTTTTTGCCCAGGTTTTCCTATATGTGTTTTATGGTTTCAGGTTTTACATCCCAGTCTTTTATCTGTTTTGAGTGCTGTAATTTTAATTCAGTTTAGTTTTAGTGTTTATTTTATTTATTCTTTTTTCAGTGTTAACTTTTGTCCAAAAGGAGGAAACTACTGTTTGAGGAAGTAAACACCCTCCAGTTGGCTCTGTAGACCCAGGACAGAAAACATGAATAAGACTCTTTGCAAGAGATGCAGATCAGTAAGGAGATAATCATAATTAAGATATACTGGGTGATTCTAGGTAGGAACATGAATAGAATGAAGGAGGTGAATATCTGATTCTGTCTTGATGAAGGGGATGCAGTGCCCAGCTGAGTAAAGAAAAGGCCAGAAGGGAACCAGTATTTGTATAGTTCTCTTTCTGCTGCTGCCTGTCAACTACCCACTGCTCATGGGTGCCTCCAGTCTAGTATGGAAGTGAAAACCTTATCCAAGTAGCAAAGGTAAGACAGGAATGAGATTAGGGCTTCATGGAAGGTAATATCTCTGACTTCATATGGGTACCTGGTGGTGTGATACTAGCCCTCAGTCCCTGGGAGAAGTCATATATTGCTCAAAGTTTTGATTTCCTCATCTGGGGAAAATATTGGGTTCTGTTCTAGTTCTGAAGTTCTAGGTTTAAGAGTAATTCATTTCTTAAATAAAGAGTAGGGGGAAGTCATAATCTCAGAACAGCAAAAGTAAAGAAGAGACCAGTGAAGACATCACCCAACAGGGATGAAAGTGAAAGCTTGCAATTGTTCAGAGAAGCAGGTGCATGAGAGGTTTCAGGCTGATGGCAAATTAGGGGCTACAATGCAGAAGTCCCAATTCAAGGCCTCATTTCTGTCCATGATGCATTAACTACATTAAGTCATCTGGCATGACTTTGTCACTCAGAATTTTATGAAAATAATATTTTAACTCCTATTCACCTCTTTGGTGGGAGTCATCTCACATCATGTTAAATGGCAGGCCAGGGTGAGCTCTGTGCTTGGATATTTGAGATGGGATAGGATTGAAAAAGGCATATTCAAGGTAAACAATTGGAGATGGGTAAAGGCAGTCATATCTTGAAGAAACTTCAGGTTAGTATAAAAAAGGGGTGGAGGGGACGTGATTTCTCTCAGTACTGATGGACTCTATGAAGGCATCACAGAATCCCACAACTATGAACTGCAATACAGGAGGACCCAAACTAGTTCAACAGAAGGATAACAAATCTATAGCACACATCTCACAACTACTATTTATATGGTGGCAGGCATCATTAATCAATCATGACACTCTTTCTTAGTGATCCAGGATGCAGCCTCAGAATCCCTTCCAATACAGTGACTGGGCAGCACTGTCAATCAATAGGAGGGGGTGTGCACAGGAGAATTTGCCTTTGCTCATCTAGTTCAATTTCTCTTCTTTGTAGTTGGAGAAACTGAAATCTAGAGAAACTTTTCCAAGGTCTCTTAGTTGATTCACGGAAATCCTAGCATTAGGATTTTAAATCTCCAAATCCTTTGCTACTTGTGTACCAAAGCATCCTGCCTCATCTGTACACCAAGTGCAAAAAGATCCAACAATTGTTCATCACCTGCCAGCTCTCACCTGGTAATGAGAAATTGCCTTATATTCTGGTCCATGTAGATGACTACATTCTGCCTGAGTGGGCAGGCAGCTGATTTCACTGATGGCTTCCTAGGCCTCTTTATGTTAAAATTTTGGTGATTTCACTTTTGCCCTCAGGATTTTTTGCTATCAAGTCTGGAGAAACAGGAAGGTTGAAGAATGCTCTTAGGGAAAATGGTGGGAAAAGGGGAAGGGCATTTTCTACTTCTACAGATTAGAGATATAAAACTGGAAACACTTCTCAGAGGACATTTTCATAAACAATCATCATCATAATAAAAAGAATCACATGATCTCCAACACACATGTACATCCTCGTGAGGAAGTGATTTTTCTGACTCACTGGAAAATCAGGTCATCCTTATTGTTGCCTCTGCCCAGGTTTCTACCAGAAATCTTTTTCTGTGAAAAACTATCAGCTGATTGTTAAACAGTGCATGATCTTTAAACAAATCCTTGTCTAAAATATGTGCGTGTGAAGCAGAAAGAGGGCGCTGTGACTCCCAGTTCCACTATAATTAGTCCCCAATCAGGGAGCTAATTGCATCTGGATACTCAAGGATTCACCCTGATTTTTCCTTCAGCCAGGTCCAAATGCTGCTTTTAGGAACTATATGTGTAATTCAGTTCAGCCCAAGTCAGCAACCTCTTCTGTAGCAGAGGGTTTTTCTAGGGAAACCCACTTTAGTGACAATGATTCCTTGTATTGTTGTAGAACTCTATTATTTTCCATAGTCATTGCTCCTAATTTACAACAGTCCTTCTTGGTAGTCCATTTCACAGGTAGTAGTAGCAACACTGACTCAGAGAAACCTGAAGCCTGCTGGTGCCATACAGCAGGTTTGGTCAGACACAAATTAAGGTCTTAGTCCCTTTCCTGTGCACTCAGTCTGCCTCCGAGACTGTCCATGCAGTTAGATGAAAGCAGGCTCAGCCCAGGCTGGACAGCTCCCACTCATTCCTGCATCCTGTTAAACTTAGCGGATGATGACTGTCATTTTGGATGGATATAGAGCAACACCAACGCTGACACTGACACCAGCATCACAGTTTACTAAGCTTGGTGTTCTGGCATTTGTTCCTACAGATGCTATTTTGGTGGTGGTGTTTATCAGTGTTGCTAAAACCACTTTCACCTCCAATTCTTCCAGAGAAAAGTGTGTACCCAGGCATAGCATAATTTTCCAAGTGTTTGGTAAGTATTTCTTGATTAGTTCCTACCTCACTGATGTGCATAAAATAACATACAGATAGGAGGACATGGGGTTTCAAAAGTTTTTGGTTAGATCCCTCTGCTTTGAGGCCATTCACTTAAGTTGTTTAAGACAGAAGTGTCTTTTTCTTTCTTTTTTCCTTTTAGAGAATGTTAATGAGGGACAGTTCCTAACATCTAGGGGTCAACCACTTTCACATTTAACATCCCTCATGGTCAGGAAATTAATGCTGACATTTAACCTAAATTTGTCTTGTTTATTTCCTCCATTCTGGGACTCAGCTGCGAGAGCAAACAGCTGCTCACCATTCTTCTCTGCCCCACCCATGCATAGATGGAAATTGCCTCAGCACTCATTACCGTTTTCTTCAGGTTCAAGAATAACGATCTACTTGAAAGTTTTATCTTTCTTCCTAAGACCTGTTTGCAAACTTATTCTAAATCTTTTCTATATTTCTCATCTCATTCTTGAACTGTGATAGTTCAAAGGAGTCCTTAATGATTGAGTGGATCTGTTTTATCCCAGACAATGTATACTTGGTACCTTTCTTTTTACTCCCATGAAGTCTCTTCCATTAAAAGCAGTCACATAAATCAGCAGCCACATCTACTTAAGAGATGTCTGTTATACTTGTATGCATTTGTGGTCCTCTATGGTTCTCTGCTTTTCTTTGTGTGCCCTTGGTGTATACATTTTTCTCTGCCTGTTGCTCCTTTATTCTGGATCATTTTCTGGATATGGAAAATGAGTCTGGATCATTTTTGTGCTTTAAATAATACGCTCACCACATTTCCTTTTTGATCTAGTCTTTATTACAGTCATGCCTTCAATATAGCCCACTGGTATTTGATGTTCCAGAGGTTTCTTCATTATTTTCTTCTTATGGATAACTTGCATGCATATACTCTCTGGTATTTCAAAATTGAAAAACAAAAATTAAGAATAATAATATTAGGCTTTTGGTCTGTAGTAATGGGTGTATAGATCTAAGTTCTTGTTTCCATGGATTAAGAGATTTTGATAGAATGAGCACAAGTAATCAAGATGATGATTGATGGGTGACATGATGATGGAAGAACTTCAGGTATACAATGATGTAAGATATATATATATATATATACACATATATGTGTGTGTACTCAATAAAAATAAAGATATTTTGATAATACAAGATATTTGCATATGACATTTAGAGAACATAATTTAAGATAAAATATATGCTGCAGTGGACTGTTGTAACAAAATTAACAGAGACTGAACTTTTACTGGTGCCACCGCTATATCAAGCATATGTTAAACACATTATACCCAACATTTGGAGCAGGTCATCAGTAAAAATCCCAAGAAAAGATAGATTGGGGGAGGCATAGAGAAGCTAGATGAATGTTCTGGAAGAAGTGGCACTTAAGTGGAGTCTAGCCTTGGTACAGGTTTCCCTGTTCCTGGGCCATTGCACTTTCAGGGTTTATAAAAGCTGGTTTTTAGTTTGAGAAGTCTTGTTTATATTATTATAGTGTATTATTTAGTAGACATCCTCTGTCATCCTAGGGGTCATTAACACAGGTAAATTTTAGGGAGAGGGTGATTTAACAAAGATATAGGTCAGATTTTGCAAAATGATTTGCCACTGACAAGAAAGTAATAGGCAAATAGTTGTAGATAAACTTCTCTTCTTTCAAGACTCCAATCCTTGGGTCCATGTGCATCCATGCATGTGCTCCCAGCCAAGTTAAGAGCAAAAATGTCTTTATTTTTATTGCAAATTAGAAAATGATACTTGAAGAAATCAAATGCCAGGGCTCCAGATTCAGCCTCTGGCTCTGGGAGCAGAACTGGAGGAAAAACCCTCAAACTAATTCAGCTGGAAAATGAGGACCTGTGTTGAGCTGGCACTGTTCCCCAATTTATTCACCTCCTAAAAGAAAGTGACATTCAGAAACACAGTTCCTCCTGTAGCTCAAAAATATTCTGCTATAGCTTGATCTCAAGCAGTAAGCACATTTTAAAACATCAGATATTCAAGTGGCTTTTCTGTGCTGGGCACAGAAAGTAGAACTCAAAAAGTGGAATGAGAGAGTAACGCAAAGATTTGGGAATGACTCTGCCACAGCGAGTTGTAAACCTTTGGAGGAGCTGGGAATAACTAAAGTTGTTGTGGGAGATTGCTAGAATGGGGATCCTCCGGGTCATAATGTTCTCTTTACACCATCACCGTTGCTGAACGCATTTTTTTGCTCCTTTGAAAAATCCCTGTGCAGTATTATTACTTCTAGCTGGAATTATTATGGTTAGCACATGTACATATACATTACATGTCTGATTTCCTGATGATTTGCTCAGTGGGCACACTGTTGATGAATGAGTGAATGAAAGCGTGACGAGAGTATGAAAAGGGTTGTTGATAGGTTGAGAGAGGGAAGTCTAATTAGTAAGATAATTAATTAAATAGATATTAACTTGACCACTTATGATGTGCTAAGTACTCTCCCAAGCCCTGAGAGTATAGCAGTAAACAAGATAGAGTAAAAAGTCTGTTGTCAGGGAGGTTGGGATCTAGCATCCTACTTGAAGACCTGAGCAAACTTCACAATAGGGCTGGCTATGAACTTTGCCTAGAAATAAGAATGGAATTTGGTGGGTGGAAGAGTGGGGGTTATTTTATGTACAGGAGGTGAACAAAAATAAACTATGCACATTTCTGTCATATGAAAGTATGAACTGTGTTGGCAGGTAGGACCTTACTACAGAGTTTATTACCTCTTGATTACATTGCACTATAAGAAGACATTTGGTAGCATCACCAGTATTGAGGGGTAGGTGGGAAAAGGAAGACTAGTAATATTAAGTCAGACTGTTTCATTCATTCTGCACAGTGGCTCTTTAAAAGTGTTTTGTAGAGGATGAAACTTTTCTCCAGAAAGGATGTATGACTTGCTCAAGGACACATAGGAAGATTTCAATTCAGCTCTATTTGACCCCAAGTTTATCCTCTTGATACTGAACCACCAAAGCAAAGTTTCAAGGAAATAAATAATCTCTTGACTCCTGGTATTTACTTTAGGGGTCCATCCTGGTCATGCCATTCTGGTTTTAGTTTCTCTCAGGTGCCAGAAAACTCTGACTAGAGCAACATGACTCTACTTGAAGCTCATGCCTATTTTTGAATGTCAGCTGATAGAAGCGTGATCTCTGCAGACCGTTCCAGGTCCTGCTGAGGGTCTCAGCCTCAGGATTACAGGGGAAATCGCATGCCGGACTGTTAGAAGGGACAAGAAACAGGTCACCAGACCACAGTCAAGGAGCAGTGGGCAAGAGTTCTATTCAAGTTTCTTTAGAATATCTGAAAGGAATAGTGGCACATTCCCTGGGTTGCCTATGGTTAAACCCTCTGGGGTGCAGTTAGTCTTCCTGTGACCCTTGATTTCTTCTTCTGTTCCCAGAAGCCTTGAGCTTCATTCATTTTTGGATTTTATTACCATCAAGAACTAATGAAGAGTTGAGCTCTACTTCCTGAGCCCCCAAGGTTTTAGCTTTCCTGGGAATAAGTATATGACTTCTTTTTCAATAGGAACCTTAATCATTGAGGATGGGTGACTAGCTGTCCTCCAACTGCAGCATATCTCTCATGTCTTTACCACTTCCAGGATGAGGCATCTGGAAGAGGTTCCTTCCAGTGGAACATGAAGTGTTGATATGACCATATCTGCCTAACTCATTAAACCCCTCTTGCCTTTTTTCCCCTGCATTGGTGAGGACCAGAGGAGTCACCATTGGAACAGTCATTAGTCTGTATCCCCAAATGGCCCTGCGCAGTGGGGGGATGTCAGCCCTGGACTATTACTGTAAATGTCAGCAGTAAGCATCTTCTATATACATGGGTCACTGCTGTTCAGTCTACCCCAAGTGCAAGGTAGAATCTGTCCCATGCCTTTCTCTTGTCTTCTAATGATGGAGGGGCATACTTTGCCATTCTTGACTTGCTGAAGTACATTCCAGTTTCTGTTCCATCTTTATGTGATTCATTCCTGTGTCTGTGCCTTTACATTGGCCATCTTTTCTTGTGTCTCTCTCTTCCTTTTATGAGAATGCAAGTCAGAATAAGGACCCAATCTAAGATACATATGAATTCATCTTATTTTAATCATATCTATAATCCTCTTATGTCTAAATAGACTTTTATTCTGAGGTTCTTGAGGTTAGAACTTATACATATTTTTGGGGGGGATGTGGGGATATAATTCAACCTATAGTGCCAATTAATGCAAGAAGTAAAAGTGCAGAGAAACCCCAAAGTTATATCATAAATATGACAAGTTCTTATAGCAACTCTCCTTTAGTCCTAGAGGCTAATTACCTATTAGAAGTAAACCTTCAGAAGCACCCCTCTGTCCTTTCCTGGGAAACATGCCCAAACAACGTTTGCACCCTTGGATCCTAAATCAGATAGTTGAACCTATGTCCTCATGTTTATTTAAATGTTCAATTAAAATGTCCCAAGCCTCAGTTTTCTTATCAGCAAAATGGGAGTAATAATGAGTGTGTTGCTTATTGTACAAGTCTTCAAATGGATATTAGTATATAATATTAACAACTGATGCTCAGAGTATATGTATTGTTTAACATGATCACATCTTTTCTTTTTGACTAAATCTTTTCAATTTTGTTGTTGCACAAAGATGTCAAATAATTCTTGGTAAGCCATGACAAACATATTTCTTTTTCCATGAGGATTTCTGCTCATCTTATTTTTATTTATTTTATGATTATTTCTCATCTTCCATCACTATTCAGTGATCGCAGGGACTTTTGATACGAGCACATGTTATTTCCTCAGAATGGGACCTAATCGCTTTCTGTCTCCCCCTGGAGTTCCAGTATGGAACTGTGATGGATGCTGGGATGTCAGTCACCTCTTCTCCTGTGGGTTGAATTCAGGAAAAGAGCTGGTTGCTCAAGTCATTTCAACATGTGCCCCACACAATAGAAACCTGTGTCCTCTTATTTTAATTTCTTCCCCATTCCTCAACTCCTGTGATCCATGAATGAAATTAAGGTGAAGGGAAATATCTTTAGTCAGGGGGTGAGGTGGCTGTAAAGAAGTGCCACAAATCACCTTTAGAGGTCCCGTTGAGCTTCTTTGCAGCCAAGGCAAAAAATAACCAAAGCAAACACTTGGTTATGAAAATGAACAGGTTGATCTATAAGAAAAGACCCTTTCTTGTCAGTGACACCCAAACCCCTTACGTCCTGTGGCCCTTAGAGACATTTGTGCACTAACTACAGCAATGATTGTGTAACATTTCTTCTAGAACAGAAAAATTCACTTTTGCTTATTTCCTTTATTTCATTAGTTATAATGAGGCATGTGATGCTCAATATGTCCTAGGTCATTAAGGAATTGCACATTCATATAATAATGAGATACTATCACATATCTATTTGAATGGTCAAAGTCCAAACACTGACAACAAATGCTGAGGAAGATGTGGGACAACAGGAATTCTTATTCAGTGCTGTTACAAATACAAAATAGAAAAGCTGCTGGGGAAGAGAGTTGGGCAGCTCCCTGCAAAACCAAAGTCTGACTATATGATCAGCAGTTGTGTGCCTTGGCATTTAATCAACTGAGTTGATGACATACATTCAGAGAAAAAAACATGCCCACAAATATTTTTTATAACTGCTAAAGCTTGGAAATAACCAAGATGCTAAGGAAAGGACTTCAAAAGATGAAGGGATAAAGAAACTATTTTATTTAATAAATAAACTATCCATTATTAGTGAAACGGGCTAATCAGTGAAAAGAAGAATGAACTTTCAAGACATAAAAGGTCATGAAAAACCTCACAAGAATATAACTCAGTGAAAGAAGCCAATAGGAAAAGACTACACACTGTGTGATCCCAACTATGTAACATTCTGGAAAAGGTAAAGTAATGGAGATGGTAAAAAGATCAGTTGCACCAGGGGATCAAGCAGTCAGGGAGGGAGGGAGACACTAATAAATGATTTATAGGGGATTTTCAGGCCAGTCAGTGAAGGAATTTTTCTGCATGATAATTACAGTGGACACACGTTTGTATATATTTATTTGTAAAACCCACAGTGTATACAACACCAAGAATGGACCCTAATGCAAACTAAGGATTTTAGTTCATAGTAGTGTATCTGTACTGTCTCATCAATAGTAGCAAATGAACCACAGGAGGGTAATGAGTTCAAAATACAGGAAGTTGGGTAGTGCATAAGGGCAAATCGGGATGTGCTAATTTATTTATTTTTTTTGTAAATCTGAAACTGTTAAAGGGTCCATTAAGCATTAAGAAAAAAGAAGAAGAAGAAGCATGTACGGGTGCTCCTGGAATTGTAATACAATGCTCAGGAAAAGACTGGCACCTAAGGCGGTGCCAGTCTTCCTTTCTTGCAGCCACATCACCAAACCAAATATGGCTTGTTGGCAGAAAAATCTTCCTGGTTTACCTCCTTCGAGAGAGTCAAGTTTCAGCAGAAGAGGGCCAAGTCAGGGATTGAGGGACCAGCACAAAAGAAAGGGATCCCATTTACCCCCTTCTCAGGCCACACACTAGTTTGCTCTCAGCTAGGACCCTCTGATGGATTTTCCTTTCTAAGCTACTCCCAAGTCAAGATGTGAATTGTTGAAATAGGTTGAAAAACTGTTCCACTTACAGAGAATATACTCAAGGCCAGCCTCTTCTTGCATTGTGCTTATTATAATTTCCATTTTCTAATTCAGTAAGCTGAGGTTCAGAGAACAAGTCCCACAAGACTAGGTGTAGAGGGAGGATTCAGCCTGCTAGCTCACATCTTCACAAGGCTCGCTCCCAGCTTATCGGGTGACAGGTCACACCCCCCTTCATCTCCTCTGTCGTGCCGGAAGCCCTGCCCCCAGGCAACCCCCCAATTGGCTCCGACCCTGGCCCATCCCTCCCTGGGCTTTCCCACCCTCCTGCACAAAGACTCGTGCGCAGGGAGCCATGAGCTCCCATTTAGCACCAGAAAAATGAAAAGAAGAAAAAAAAAATCTCCCTGGATTTTTGGTTAAAAAAATGATTCAAAAAAGAACCATCTCCGAAAGTGTACACACAATAACAGATGTTAACAGGCTTGTAGGACATTCTCATAAAGTTATAAACATATCTTTCAGTGGTTACTTAAGATAAACAGATACAAGTCACATATTTTTTGGTACAAGAGACAACTTGCTGTATGGAAGCCAAATAAAGATTCCTGAGTGTGAGATGCACCTGAAAAAGATTAGGAGATCATATCAAAGACATTAAACTTGGACCAAATGGAACATGCTTTTTTGGGCCCATATGACTCTCAGAAAGCAAAAAAAGTTCCATTTCCATGGAGGAGACTTGGGGCTGATAAAGACTTGGGGGCATTTCTCCGCATGCCTACTGTGTTACGAGAGTCTGGAGCAAGGTCAATCAAGGGGAGAGCCTACACTGTTCTCTTCCCCCTTCCTGGTTCATGCAGCCAACTTGGGCTGTTTCCTAAGTACTGAGTGCTGACTAGATGCCAGGCCTACAGAACTGAAATGGACAGCAAGATCTGATGACAGTAGCAGATGAACAAATAGATACGCACACAAATGCAGTCATTTCATGTGGTGCTTTATTGTGTTGGCACTGGGAACTAGCCTGCCAGAGTTCAAATTCCAGCTCTGACACTTACTCTATATCCTGGGGCAAGTTAATTTACCTCTCTGTGCTTCAGTTTTATCTATAAAATGGAGGCAATCACATTACCTGCCTATATAATGTGTTAAATAGTGTATAAAAAATTACCCAAAATGCAGTAACTTAAGATAGCAAACCCTTCTAACCTCCCAGGAACAAGACAAGAATAGAGGTGGTGCTAACAAACGCCTCCCCTCCAAACCGCTCACAAGACTGTTGTTAGGGTGTGGTCTGTGGCTGCAGTCCTCTCTGCCCACCACAGGAGAGGGTCGGTTTCCAAGTTACTCACAAGGTTGTGCCTTCAGGTGATCTCTGGTTGTGGCTGGAGATGCCAGGTTCATGCCACATACACCCATAGCATAGGCTACTCACCTAGATCCAGACTGGAGAGCTGCTGAGAGAGCATCAAAAGATACTCTTTGTATTCACTTAATTTTGGACATGACTTTGCCAGATTCTGTTTGTTAGAAGTCACCAGGTGCGGTTCACACTGATGGGGAGGATTTCAAAAGGGCAGGAACACCAGCCATTGGGGCAGACTGGGGACTCCTTCAAAGCTGTGTAGCACCTGACTTCACAGGATTGTCCTGAGGATTAGATGAGATGGTTTACACGGAAGTGAGTTCTCTCTTCCACAGTTAGATTCAGTGTCTTCAAGTCATTAGAATCTTCCTCCACTTCAAACCCAGACACATGTGGGGACACGTCAACATTTTCTATCCATCCTCCTTTATCTTGTTATCCTGTCTCTTTGCACTAGTTTTTTTTAAAATTTTTTTTTCATGTTTTTTATTTTCTTACATCCTTATTCATTTTTGTACAGTATTTTATTTCTCTCCTCAGGAACAGCTCCCATAATTCTCCTATCACAATAACACCTGTGAACCATCACCATAGTCCCTTGTGCTCTTCCCTCCCCTGTCTTGACCTCTCTCCCAACCCCTCCCCTGCTGTGTGCCTCAGATCTTTGGTATGCCTGAGAGTTGTATCTTTCTCCTGACCCTTTATTCAGCTTCCCAATATTCCACCTCTAAATGAAACCATCCGATACTTTTCTTTTCCCATTTGACTTATTTTGTTTAGATTAATCCCTTCCAGCTCCATCCATTTTGCTGCAAATGGCCTAAGTTTATCTTTTTCGATCGCTTATTCGTATTCCATTGTGTATATGTAGCACATCTTCTTGATCCATTCTTCTGTTTTGGGACATTTAGGTGTTTCCATATCTTAGTTATAAAGAATTATAAATAATTCTGAAATAAATATAGAAGTCCCTGCACTTGTTTCTAAGCCTGCTGGGAGTATGGATTTTTAATCTGTTATCTCACACCTAAAAACAGTACATTGTGCTTATAAATAAGTGGGTGTATTCAAGAATTACACTTTACCTCCATGGGAAGGGGCAGTATTGCATATGATCTTGCCATTGCAAAGATCAGTCCATGTTTGTGTTTAGCTTTCTGTTTCTTCTCTACAAAACATACTGTCCTTTGTACGGTCATTTTTGGGACATTTCCTTTGTCAGGTCATTTCCAGCACCCCTCATGTGTCCCTCCCTAGGTGCTTCCCCAAGCTCAAATTACATTCCCTCTTAGAATATACCTGCCCCAGCTCACTAAACTCCCTCCCACTGTGGTAGATTAGGAACTGTTGGGGTTTCAGACAGAAGGCTGACCTGATGCAGCACAGAACAGGTAGCACCCATCAGGCGAAGGGAATTATGCCATCAATGCTGAACCCGTGAGACCTGAGCACCTGAGCCCCTGCATTTTGACCCTAGGAGGGTAACCCATGATCCTTGGAGAAGCTAAGTGTCCTAGATAAGACTTAGGGATGAGAATGATTTAGGGATAAATACCATCACCTGCAGCTCAGCCTCGCTTTGCCTTGCAAGTCCTCAATCTGGCTGTGGTCTCTCAAACTTAGTCACATAGCCATGTCTTGCTTAAGTCGGGAACACTTTCTGAGGAATGCATCATTAGACGATTCCGTGCAAAAGTCATCGAATGTGGTTACATAGACCAAGATGATGTAGCCTAACTCACGTAGGCTACAAACAGGCAACACCATTGTAGCCGCAACCTGCTGTTGACCAAAGATTATGTGGCTCCTGACTATACTGCTCACTGGAAAGAACTTATTAAAATACAAATTTGAACCTAATAGTGTGGGACAGGGCTTCAGATACTACCTTTCTAATAAACTCCTTGGCAAGGCTACAGGGACTGGTCCAGGGATCACACTGTCATTAGTGGCAAGGAAACAGGCAACAGGTCCTTCTTCACCAGCCATCCTGTGTAGAGCTATGAAAAAAGCCAATATTGCTGCTCCATGCAGATTCCAGCTGAGCAATTCAAGCAGAAGTAAATGAAACAAAAAACAAAAAACAAAACAAAAAAAACCCCCAAAACTCCAATGATACAGAATCAAATATAATAGGGGGCGGGAATGTGGAGGTATGGGAAGTGAGAATGAAGTATAATTAAAATGAGCCTGTAGGGTAGGTAGATTCTGAATGGATGGTCAAGTGGGAGTGTCAGGTTAACTGGAAAGGTTGCAAAGGACTTGAAATTCCAGGCTACAGACTTTGGATGATTCTGTGTCTGGGATTGATAAACTCAAATGCCTGCAAAGGTTCTTGTGAGACAATAAGGAGCAGAGGAGCCTGTGGTTAAATGGAAAGAGCATGCGGTTCAACAGAGAGGGCCTTCTGTCCAAAACCCCAAAGGGCAGATCCTACTCAGCAATGGCTGATTGTTGCCATGTGAGATTGTAGTCATGTCTTCTGATTTTCCAAACAAAGTCACATTCTGGAATTTATGTAAAATCTTCCAATTTTTAGGAATTGTGAGGCCAAATAAAATATTTACAATCATATCTGTCTTGAAACCCCCAATTCTTGAGTTTAGATGGAAGAAGTAAAGGTTTGGGTGAGAAAGTTGTCCCTTTGTGAAAACTTACACCTAGATAATGTGCACAGCCCCTAAGAACACCAATCAGTGTATGTGCTTGCTAAAGACCTCCCTTTTCACCTCTAATCTTGAATCTTCTTTTGCAGAGGTCTCCCAGGAATTAATTGAAGGTGTTCAACCAGAGTGTAGAGGATTGTCAGCTTTAAACCCTCCACATGGAATGTGCATCTACTTCTTCCATCAGGATGCCTCAGGGAGGCAGTAATTGATAGAAGGTTTGTATAAAGTAGAGTCAGTGATTCTTTGTTTATATCTCAACTCTTGTCATTTTCTCATTGTGACTACTGAGAAGCCAGATAGCTTCTTTTGCTTCAGTTTCCCTATGATTTGATGGTGGCAGTCATCACCATCACTAATTTGGGACAATAAAACTTTGGAAAGTTCATTAGCAATCATCTAATCTCTACTTTGCTGAGGGAGAAACAGGCATAAGAGGGGGTGGGTGACTTGGCCAGGGCTCCTGGTGTGGTACAATCAGCTGATAGGCACCAGCTCCCACTGCTGTGCCTGTTTTTTCCCAGCAAAGAACACAAACTTGGCATATGGTGTATTTGTGCAATGAATGAGTGAATGAATAAATGACTGAGCAAGTAATCATGGATGGACCAACTATTACCCTCACTTCCCCTGTTTTTGCAGTGTCACATACTTGATTAATTTAAAAAATGCATAGAGATAAGGGAAGAAATATATATGCAAGTCAGGAATTTTAGGGTTTAGAAATGGTGAGGAATTCACATAGGATTTTTTTCTTTTTTAGGAGACTAGGTCTCTCTATGTTGCCTGGGGTAGTCCCGAACCTGTGGATTCAAGTGATTCCCTAGCCTCAGCCTCCCAGGTAGCTGGGATTTCAGTTGCAGGCCACTTGTCCAGCTCACACAGCTTCTGTCTTGCTTGTTATTATCTCTCCATATAACCAACACCTCTTCCTCCCTCCCTCCCTCTCCTTCCTTCCTCCCCTCCTATCTCCTCCCATTTTCATTCTAACTATAGTTATTGTGCACTTACTACATGCCAGATCCTTTAAGCACTGTGCTGGGCACTGGGGATACAAAATTAAGCAAAAGTGACATTGAAGAACAATCTAGGTAGATTTAGATCTTGCATTCTAGTAAGAAAACCCCTAATAATCAAGCCACCTAGCAAACAGGGTTATACTTTGAAGGGCACCATAGGGACTGCCACAAGAATGTGTATGTGGGGGGAAGAGTAGAGCTCTAATCTTCTCAGGAGCCCTCAAGAAGACACGACATTGTAGCAAGGGCTAATGGGGTGATGGCTGTTTGGGGGATATGTCCTAAGAAGGGGAAGCCGGATGTGAAAGGCCCTGAGTTAATGCAGAAAAGTCAGTGCAGTCAAGCCCCTAAGGAGCCTGACTGGAATGAGGCAAGGGCTCTCCCCTGCAGGGACAGTAAGATTCCTATTTTACTGAAGGTCACTAGATTCTTATTAGAAGTTTCTAGTAAAACTTGTTGATCTTGAACCTGAACGCAGCAAGAAGCTACTGCATGCTCTTAAGCAGATCTGCATTGTAAAGAGTGTGATTCTCCTGACTGCCACTTGGAGAAGCATCTTCCCCAGGGTCAGGGCTGGGTAGGGGGTACTAAGAGGGGGGAAACAGGAAGATCAGTGCAGGCAGAGGTCAGAGGCAGGGTGGCTTTGAGGCTGAGAGGCTTGTATCAAGAGAACTGAGAAATTTGGGAAGTAAAACTGTCAGGATATAGGCAGTTGTTAAATGGTTGTAAATACTTGGAGGATTTCCTCCACTGAGTGAGAAATCCCCAGGCTCAAGGAGGCAGCTGCTCAGCTCCCTCCAAATCAGGCACATCAGGCCCCAAGCACGGCCCTTGGGAAACCACTCTGTGCAAACACTGATTTTCAACGAAGTTTCATTGCTAGGGATTTACTGAGTGCCCATGGGGGCCAGCACAAGGCCAGGCTCCGTGGACACAGGAGGCAGGGATGGGTTCCAAGGTTACTTCTGTTTGTACCAGTAACTGGATGCTGCATCTGAACACCGAATATCTGGGGAGAAGCAGAGCAAACTGTGTGCTTCCAGATGTTGCCAAAGCCCCCCAAGTTGCCGCGACCATAAAGATATTCAGGTCTCCTATGGATGAGGGAGGCTTCTTGTCCTTCAGAAGTCCGTGATGCATCCAGCAATACCAAGGTGCACTGAAACTGGACTTTCATTCAAATGATTTAAGACATCTAGATGAAAGTCACAAGCAATTGAGATAGGAAGAAGAGTTACTTCAAAGTATTGTACTGGAAAATCATGAGGTTTGAGGCTTTTTTGGGGGGATTTAACCCCAAACTCTTCACAGACCTCTGATTGAGCCCTGTTTACACAGCCATCCCAGACATCCCTGGGACAGCTTCTTCCTAGGCTGCCTAGCCTGAGATGGCTGAAATGATAGGGAATATTCCCACTTGCTTCACTGCGAGTATTTTGGCCTTCATTTACAGCTTGTCTGTGTTCTCTGTGCCCTGAAAGTTCTGCTCTCTGGAGGGGAAGGAGGAGAGTGACCATTTATTTCAGGTATGGATTAGCTGGGCCTTGGCTTTCTCTGGTTGGGCTGCAGACACACCCACTAGGCAGGGTGAGAAGGTGAAGAGAAGGTTCTGAAAAGGGAAGAAATAAAATGTCTCCAAGTGTATCAACTGAAAATGTTGGACCTTGAGTGCTCCTTCCCTAACAGAGGGGAGCAGATAAAAGGGTGATTTGCAATAAACACCCGAGCACAGGTGTCCCTTTGTACAAGCATTGAGGTCTCCTTTGGGTAGATTCCCAAGAGAGTAATTGCTGCATCAAATGGTAGTTCCATTTTCATTAGTTTGAGGGCCCTCCACACAGCTTTCCACAGTGGCTGGACCAGTTTACATTCCCACAGCAGTGTAAGAGTGTTCCCTTCTCTCCATATCCTCGCCAGCACTTGTTGTTGCCTGATTTTGGGATGTGAGCTGTTCTTACTGGTGTAAGGTGGTATCTCATTGTGGTTTTGATTTGCATTTCCCTGATTGCTAGTGACATTGAACATTTTTTCATGTGCCTGTTGGCCATTTGTACTTCCTCTTTGGAGACGTGTCTTTTTAACTCTTCTCCCCATTTTTTAACTGTTTTTTTTTTTTTACTTTGTTTTTGTTAAGTTGTGTGGGTTCTTTGTGTATCTTTGTTATCAGACCTTTATCACTTATATGGAGGGCAAAATTTTTTTCCCACTCGATTGGACTTCTTTTTATTTTGTCTGTTGTCTCATCTGCTGTACAGAAGCTTTTTAGTTTGGTGTAGTCCCAGCTGTGTGTTTCCTTCTTCTTTTTTTTTTTTACCTGCTATAGATGCATCCAGAAATGAATTTCTGGATTGTAACTCATGGAGGGTTTTGCCCATATTTTCCTCATGTATATTATATTATGGCACTATGTATAATTGCAAAGATATGGAAGCAATCGAAACGCCCCAAGCCAGATGAAAGGATGAAAATAAACACACAATGGAATATTACTCATCAACTAAAAATGACAAATTAGATGATTTTATGATAACATGGATAGACTTAGAAGAAATCATATTAGCAGAAACAAATCAAAAAGAAAAAGACAGAAACCAAATGATTTCACTATTATATGGGACATGAGAAAGATATACAAAAAGTCATGAAGAAAAGTCAAAACAAGCTAACAACCAAATTAAAGTACACAACTGGGGGGGGAGGGGTGGGACAGGGTATTAACGGTCAGGGAGGGTGGGGGATGAACCCCGGAGATCACAAAGATGTGAAATTTATGTATAAATAAATTAATTAATTAAAAAAGGGTGATTTGACCTGATGTTACCTATTCAGAAAACACAACAGGCTTCCAATGGACTGCTCCAGCATTTCCTATACCCCTACGGACCTTAGAAAATTCACAAAGCTGCAAGCATTATTCCTTCAGATAACTGGGGAAGGTGATATCAGTGGCAGTACAAATAGAGAAAGAAAATGAATTGTTTGCAAAGAATATGTGGATACCTACACACAGATTTACAAATGCCATTTTTAGACTGTTTGTCTTAATTCACAAGTGTTTCCTTGTAAGGAAAATCATTATGAATATAGATACCATCACCTCTAGTAAAACTTCTGACTCAAGTATTGACTATTGACTATTTTGCATAAGAGGGAATTACTCTCAGGTAGGACTGCTTGAGTGATCCGCTTGCTACATGGGAAAAAATTGTTTGTTTTGTTTATATTAATTTTATTAAAAAAATTAGTTACACACACATATATCTATCTCTATCTCTATATGTTACATTGTTGTCTACCCTGAGGTTCTCCCATAACCTTATCACCCATAAACCATCATGTTAATCTCTTGTGCCCATCCCTCCCCCAGTTTTAACCTCTGCCCCTTGCTTTATGCTTCAGTTCTGCTGACAGTTTGCTCATTTTAAGTCCTTTGCTCATTTACTTGTCCTTTTGTTTGTTTGTCTTCCTATACTCCGCATATAGGTAAGATCATTCAGCATTTCTCCTTTTCCTTCTGGCTTATTTCTGCTAGCATGAGTCCTTCTACCGTCATCCATGTTATCAAAAATGCATCAAATATGTCTTTTTTGGTTGATGAATGACACTCCATTGTGTACACATACAGCACAGCTTTCTGATCCATTCCTCTATTTGGGGCATTTGGGTTGTTTCCATATCCTGGCTATTGTAAATAGTGCTGCAATAAACATCTGAGTACAGGTGTTCTTTTGAATTAAGTTTTTATATCCTTTGGGTAGATTCCCAGAAGTAGGGTTGCAGGATTGAATGGTAGTTACATTTTCAGTAGTTTGAGGGTCCTCCACACAGCTTTCCAAAGAGGCTGGACCAGTTTGCATTTCCACCAACAGTGTAAAGCATTCCTTTTTCTTCTCCACATCCCTGCCAGCACTTGTTGTTGCCCATTTTTTTTGATATGGGCCAGTCTTACTGGTGTAAGATGGTCTCTCATTGTGGTTTTGATTGGTATGGGAAAAATTTATAATTCACTTCTTCATGGGGGTGGGGAATGAAAGAAGACCCTTTCCTCTGGTTTGTTTTCTTGAGCTTATGATTTTAAAATATCTTCTTTCAGGGTCATATATATATTATATATTACATATATATTATATATATATAATTCTATCTCACCTATCAGAGTACAGCCATCCAGCAAGGGGAGTCGCCTCCTGACATGTCTGCTTCCCACTGTGAAATCACAGCAATGTGACCTAGAATAGTTGGGTAAAAATTCCAGCCTTGAATGCAGTTGTGTAATTTCCTATGATAAATAGCTTGGTAAACGCTTATCAAAATGACTTTCTGGTTCTACCTTATTCAGCAAGACGAATGCATGACATGGCTCCAGAGGCTGGGATTTGTTAATTTGCAGATGTCTTTGCTCATGTCTGTTGCTGACCATCTTGGCAGCCCCCTCCTCTTTGCACAAGGGTGGGGGGGAGTGGGATGTGGACCCCTGTCATGGCACCCTAGTTCTTACCTGCTGACTTGCTTCCACTATGGCCGCAGCTCTGGATCCTTCCTGTGCTGGAAATTTACATTACATGAAACAATAGGACTCCCAGTGATTTGAAGACAATGATGCTAAGGGTGTATGTTAGCTTTCCCATTTCTAGGACCTGCTCATCCAGCTGGCTGGTGGATCTATGTGGTCAAATCAGCAGGAAGAAGTAAAAAAAAAAACAAAAACTAACACCCCCCCTCGCCAAAAAACAAACAAACAAACAAAAAAAAACCCCACCTTAAAGATAATCAGGTATTTGGATCATAAGATGAAATCTCAAGAGAGAGCAGCTTGAGAAATAATGCACGTGGGTTGAACTTGTTCAGGATAATTCCCCAGTAGGGCAACCACATTGGCTAAGAGGAGGTTACTGCATTTTTAGGACTCAGTTAATGACATCAGGGGAAAGGGAAAGCTAATTTCAGTGGCGTGAAATGGCGAACATGTGAACAAGAATTTACAAGCTCAGACCACCACAGTCAGACTTCAGGGCTTACGGCCTTCTGGTTTTGTTGCTTTGTGAGAAGGACTAATTAAAATCACCCAAAGGCCAAGTTTACAAATGTCTATCTGATGGGATGGACTTCCCGTGGCATGAGCCTTGCAGAATCACCACCTAAGGGCCACCTGTGAGTAGGAAGCATTGTCCTGGGGTGGAAGTGATTCTGTAGCAAGGCTGCTGTTTCTCTCTTAGGTCTTAACCTTTCATAGCGAGACAGACAACCAGGAAAGTAGGAAATCGAAACAAGCTCTGTTTAGCTGAATTTTACATTCCATAATCTCTTTACCATGGTCAAGCAAGGCAGGAATGCTCAGGCCAATCATTCTGGCACAAATCCATTCCAGAGGGGAATGATTTACAACTTAGTACCATTCTAGACTCTTCCCTAAGAGGGAAGTTAAATCACCCAAAAATAACAGGATTCTGTACCAGGACTCACAAGAATCGTCTTCTAAAGGGTGGTCTTGGAAGTAGGTCTTTGTCCTAGAAAATCAAGCTCAGACACCACTCCCAAGTACTGGTTAAGGGTCAAGTCTCATTCTTATTTTAAGAGGATGGCAGCATAGTGAGTTATGAGGTCTGAGGAAGGGTGGTTGCTGACTCAGGGGCCCTTTGTAGCTCCTCCCCAATGCATTTTTTGTGAGTTCAGGTCAGTGATACTGGGTTGGTGCCAATCCTCCTTCACGATGCCAATCCCTGCTGGTGGTCATGGTGTCAAAGCAAAGACTGCTTCTGGCTGTAGGTACGAAGGTATTCTCATTTTGAAGAAGCAGGTTAAAAGGGCAGACCCAGGCAGAGAGAGGAATAGGGCAAAGGCTTGCAGCATCATTGGCTCAAGAATCTTGATGTAAAAATGAGCCTCTTAAAAGGGTCTGAGATTCCCCCACCCTCAAAAAAAGAAAAACATCTGACAGGGCTTATAAATAGATGAGTGAGATGTTGAAATTATTTTAAGACAGATGCCTTTTTAAACTATATTCAGAACACCTTTTGGAGCTTCTAGTTGCACAGTTCCTCAAGCAGGAGGTATTTCATCTTCACAACATCTGGAACTGTCAAAGAGGTAGCGCGGCTGGCCTCAACACATGCAGGCACTTTTACATAAAAGTGCACCAACAAATTATGGCCAGAATCACAGTGCACACAAGTGTCTCCCAGCAGCTATGGAGAAATCGAGGTGCTGGCAGGAGGAAGACATATCTCCTCCCCCCTCCACTTTTCCTGCTGAATCAACTCTTCTAAGCAACTTTTCTGCAATTTCCCAGCAGTGGCTAACAACTGCGCACGTTTATTTTCTTGGCTCAGAGAAGGTGATTGACAAGAAAGTCTATTTTTTTTTTCTTCAGGGTAAAATTTTCCCTGTCCCATAAATCCATAGACTTGACAGAGTTGGGTATATTTGTGCTGGTACTTGAAGCACTCTCCAAGCTTACTTGCTTACTTGTTTTGAGTTTTGAAGGGCTTTGTTGGGAGCTGACTGAGGACAGGCGGAGGGTGGGGAGAAATAGAGAAAGCTTCTTATAGTGAAAGGGGTTGGAGCAGCCCCACCCTGCCTTCTTCCCCTGGGCAAGGCCACAAGGTAAAGCCAGACCTGGCTTAAAGGCTCAATTGCATGTCAGAGAAGGACCTTCCGTTATAAACAAGAACAAAGCCGAAAACACAAACATTGAGGCTTAAATGTGCTTTAAGAACATTTAAGAAATGTGCTTAATGCATCGTTTGAAAATTTTTCTATGTCTGCCATTTAGAGCAGCTGTGGGAGAAGTAAAAGCAGAGCCCTTCAGAAGACTGAGCGGGAACTTCAGGCAACTTTTCTATAACTTATAGTGATAAACTCAATCCTGCTGATAATAATGCTGATAACAATATATGCTTGAATCTGATTTACTAAAGCATTTGGGCCTGTGAGATAGATGGGAAAATGAAATTGGCTGTTGGAATCTTTGGGATTTATAACAGTCTCAGATCAAATAGTAAGGGCAGAATCTTCTAGGCAAAGGAAGAATTGTGAACTGCAACAAGTCGTCTGTTGTCACTGTTTGAGCTCTGTTTTCATAGCAAATCTGCCCCCACCCTGGTCATTAAATCCATCCCTTTAAATTAATTTTCTGCAAACAGAGTGGTGCTTCCTGGAACTTCAGCAATGCAGACAAACCCAGCCAGGCATGGTTTGGGGTGGTGATGGTTTCAGGGATCACATCTGGTGCTTTCAGGAAGAGGCCAGCTTTGACTGGGATACCTCTGTTTGGGCAGGAAGGACAGGAAGCCCTGACTGCCTGATTTGCATCTGAGTGTTTGGTTTCTTTTTCCCTCTGCTTTTCAGGGAAGAAAGCTAGAGCGAGAACAGGCAGCTGCACAGCTTCTACCACCCTGTGGTAACTTCATGTCATGACATTCGCTCCCAACAAGATGGGCCTTTACTGATGTTGTGAGGAACAGCTCCCAAGGTGCCTGGGTACCCCTTTGAGTACCTTTAGGGGAGCATCTTTAGGGGAGCTGTGGAAAGCAATACCAGTGGCTATTTTCAAATTTTGAAATTTTCTAGATCACATGGCTGGGACTTCGTTCTGAGAGGCAGAGTGCTGGCCACGAGGCAGGACCAGAGCAAGCTTCCAAAGGTGATGTTCTGGCCCAAAGGTTTCTGAGGGGTGAGGGTTTCAGAAAAGAAAGTGGAAGCTGACAAAAGCATTCAGAGTGTTTGCATTTTCTCCCTGGCTGTACATCTCTCAAATGTTCCTCTTCCACAGCATGCCCTCCACCCCCAATTTTATATGTAGCAGATGGTCTTCAAACAAATCAAGGAGCAGAAGCTGCAAAAGACTTAAGGAAAAAAAAAGACAGTGAAACTCCTATATTTCTTCAAACGATAAGATGAACTGCAGATGTTTGCTGAGGGGTGATGGTGCTGCCTACAACTTAGACTTGACTTAAAAGAAGAGTCCACTTGTGTTTAGCGTTGGACAAGCCCGGTAGCTGTCAAGGTGTGATTTATGCAAGTTGTTTGTGAGATTTTAATGACACTGGGCACATGGCAATTAAACTGCTCCACCATGCTCCCCACAAAGCATCCTGCTCAAGAATGGGGGCATGGAGTCCATGACCTGAACCTGGCAGTCAGGTGGGAAGGACATTGCCATCCCATGTCCAACCCGGAGCCGATATCTGACCAATATGCTTTCTTGCTCCTGGCCTCCCCCCTCACCACCTCCCTCTCTGCAGGGTTCTTGGTCTTTGCAAATGTCCAGTTCTACCTGACACCTGCAGTTAGATTAATCTTAAATTAAGCTTGACAAAATTGCTAAAAGAGAAACAGTTGTCGGCTGCAGAACCCAGCAACATATAGAAAACAGCTGCTGTCTAGGTATGGCTTTTTAAAAAAGGATCAGAGCAAAGCATTTAAAAATGAACATAAAGCCTATATTGGCAAGACCAGCAGAGACCTGTAATTAGCACAACGGTAAGTATCTGTGTTTCTATTAAAAGCTGTGTTTTCAGGACTTGTTGTAACTTGGTCATAAATATTTATTACAAACTGAAACTGAAAATACAAGACTTTGGATGAATACTGTCTCCTCTCGTCTGTCTACTTTCCAAGGCCGATTCTTTGAGCTGGAAGAGCACGTTGTATTTTGGACAAACACTCCTCGCGCTCCCAGAAAGGAGTGGCTGCTTCCGCTCTTACGCATGCGCACAGGCCTCTCTAAGTTGTCAAGAGGTGTGTTTAAAGCAGGTCTGCAGCGCTGGGGCTGAAGAAGCAGAGGGATGCCTCAGCTGGCCTGTGGCCTATGGAACAGAAATGTGAGGAGGCTTTGATGTTATCACAACTCAGGTGGAAGCCCCTCAGAGCAGCCCTAAGAGGAAGTCATTCGTTTTCAAACAAAGGGAAAAATTCCTCTGGACCCTGGTGTTTCCGCTAAAACAAACCTCTGAAGAGTTACTCTTCAGAGTTGCAGGCCCAGCTGTTCTCCAGCTCCACGAGGTTGTGAGGAGAGGAGCTGAGCTATCTGATTGGCAGCATGCGAGACTTGAGCTAGACTGAAGGAGCTTGGCATGACTGACAGAACCTGGGCCTGAGAACCCAGAAGGTAGTGAGTGATTTTCAAAGCACTGTATCTGTTTATCTACAGATGCAGGGGGATGAACAGCATAGACTTTCAAGATCTGTTCTGTGTTCGTGTTGAACATAACCAGACATTGCCTTTCACTGAACCACTGAGGTTGCTGGCAAGTGGAAGTCACAGAATCCAATCTGGAGAGTACACTGAACCCATGCCCTCCTTCTCCCCAAGCCAGGCAGATTCAAACCCAGAAACTTCCATGAAGATTAGAATGTAGCTAATATTCTAAGCTTTAACTCACCTGGTTGTAGATATTTGTCTTTTTTTAACCACCCAAACTCTTAATCTCTTATGTGTCTTGTCTATAAATTAGAATGACAGAAATGACCTCTTACTTCAGACACTTAAAGTCAGGTTCTCATCCCTTCCCCCTTTGTAGGCTGCACCACGGAGTCCTCATATCACAGTGTGCTTGTTTTGCTTTCAGTTTGGTGTCTTGCCTGTGGAAGCTAAGTTGCAGGTGAAGGATGTGCATATAGGTCCTTCCAGTATCATATGGGAACAAATAATCGTACCAAGAGTCTGTCTGTCTGGGTGTATCTCACATTGAGTTCACATTTGAGGGTTGAGTGGATCCCATTAACCAACTTTACCCACAGTCCAAATAATCAAGACCTGAATGGAGTCTGCAAGGTAACTGACCTCAGTTACCTCCCTTGGAGGGAGGCCTGGCTGTCCCCTTTCACTATCTTAACCCACGGGAATTGCTTGCTGCACAGTCAGAGCTCAATTCCATCCTGGAGGGATGATAATGGCAAGACTCTTATCAGCTGGCGGCCTCAATTTCCTTATTTTCAAACCATAAGGCTTAAAATCTAACTGTAATTAAATTCTAACTGTAAAGACAGGATTGTTGTGAGAATCAAAACAGACTTAATGCTTCCACATAGTAGGTGCTCAACAAATGATTAGCTTTCTGCCATCTAATGGGAAATCCAGAGGAAGGAGAAGACATGGATTAAGGTTTGGGGACTTTGGGTGTGTTATAACATAGCCACTACAGTAGATCCCCAAGTGGAAAATGTGTCTCAAGCAGCAGATCCCTTTCTAGTTACTCTGTAGAGCCTAAAGGAGGAGTCAGAATAACAACCATGTGCTTGTAGTCTCCCACGCTCCCCACTGCAAATCTATTCCCTTCCCTATTCTTCGCTCTGGGACCATGGCTGCTGACAGCTTACACTCTATCTCCTAGGTTTCCTGCCCTCTGGTTTCTGCCTGTTTTTCACAGATTCCAGCCTGGTTCCATCTCTCACTAGGTTCCGCAAATATCATACACTACAAATCAATGGGTGAATATAGTTTCCTACCATTGCTAATCTCTGGGACTTTTCTTCCCTGTAGTGATTCTTTAAATTCTCTTCATAGTTTTAAAAATGATCCTTTTATTGCATTCTCTTTGGAGTCTCATCTGAGACGCCTTGGAGTCTCATGCTGAAAAAAGAACATGACTGGACATAGAGAGAATCCATCTAGGAAGACTTACTGAAGGTGGGGGCCTCTTTCCCAGGCTTTGGAAGAACAACCACAGTGTTTGATAGAGACGCAGAGTAGGAAGCTGGTGATCCTGGTAGGGAGACTGGAGTCAACAAACGCTGAGGAATTAGAATCTTTGTGGCTTCTTCTTGGGGGAATGGAAAAGTCCTTGTCAACAGGGCATCTCTGCAGAGTCAGAAAGGGACAGAATGATACCAAAAAGAGAAAACAGCTGTCATGATGTTCAGTATACGGTGTGACAAGCATTCATAGTAATGTACTGGGTGTTGTAATCAGTATTTTACAGATGAGAAATGGTGGTCGAGAGAGGGTGAGTAACTTGTTCAAAGTCACATTGCTTGAGCGGGTTGGGTTCAGAATCCTGCTTGGAGCTGAGCTGCCAGGACTAATAGTGTCCGGACTTGAAGGACTTTCAGTGCTTATTTTAAATTAGTGGCAGGGTCTGCTGGGTGGCAGTGGGGAGTCAAGGACAGTGGGTATTCACACCTACCCCTGTAATAAAGTTAATTTCCTTACTTCAAAAGACCTGTAAAAATAGATCAGTAGAGTAGACGCATGTGGGGGAGAATGGAAGGATTCCATACAAGAGTAACTTGCTGAAATAATCCAATCTGCAGCACGGAAGTGCCATCCAGATAGCAGCCAACGGTTCTCTTTGCCCTGGGAATGCAACAGCATTTTCTCCTCCAAAAGACATATCTTTGCAATTATTTTGGCTCCTAATAATAACAAAATGGAGGATGTATTCTTTAAGTATAGAGAACCATGGGCAGGGGACCCAGATAAGAGGAGGTGGTTCAGCACCTGTGGGCATGTGAAGAGAGGTAGAACTTGTGACATGTAAAGTGCAGTCTCAGGGGTCTTTGTAGGTATGTACACCAGCACCCAATAGATTCTCTATGGACTTGAAATCAGAAGGAAATAAAGTGACAAATGGTGTTTTTTTCTGCAGCTACAGGATCTTCCTAGGTCAGCCAGGATCTCCCATAACAAGAGCAACAAACCTACAGTTGATGGACTGCCTGTGACCTTTGTTCCAGCTGTTTCATTGATGTTATTTTAAATGCTTTTCCCATCCTTTCAGAGTAGGTGTTATTAATCTTAATTTGCAAGATGAAGAAACTGAGAAGGAGAAGTTAAGGGAATTCGCCAGGGGCCTTTAGTGGGATACTGGCAGGACTGACCTCCTTACTGACATTATTTGGCATCAAATCCTGAACCAGACTATGTCAGCATGGTGTCTGAGTGCCCAGGCCTCTGGTGATGGCAAATCACATTCAGTAAACATTCACAATCTGGTATAGGGGGGTGGATTCGTAGAGTTACCCTTGAAGAACTTAGTTGGTTTTTTACAGTTCCCCACCACTCCCATAATCACTGATTCATATTCCTCCAACCTCTGTGCCTTTGCACATGCTGTATCCCCTGATGAAATGACCTTCCTCCTTTGACCATCTGGTAGCATTAAACCATCATTCAAAAATCAACTCAAGTACCACCTAACCTTTTTGATACTCCGTCAGGGTGAGGTCCTTCTCTTAAGGTCTCCTCCCACCTGATATGAAGTAGGAGCTCAACACTTATTATCCTATAATCTTCTGGTGGTTTGTTTGCTATCTGTTCTGACTCCAACCACTGACTGTGACGATAGTGGTTTCTATGTGAAACCATAGTGAAAACTATGGTTTCTCACATTGGCACAGGGTTTAGCACAGTTTGTTGAATGAATAAATGACAGAGGTCAAAATATCTCAGGAGCACTGACTGATCGCTCGTAAGTTGTGGACACTCTTCAGTATCTTGTTTGCTTTATTTTGGGTTTTCCTGCATGTACTCCCGGGAATGACGTTTTGTGAAGCTGTCATAAGATATCTTCTCTATTTTGATTTAGTTTTTTCACTACTCAGTACAAAGAATATCTTCTGTGCACTCACAATGGTGGTGATTTTGTAAGGGAAAGATAAGGAAATCACCATAATTCATACAGAATGGCTTCCATCTTGTTTTACAATCTCTTGGGGTTTCATTAAAGAGACCTCTCAGGGCCATTAAAGAGACCTTCTCAGATGGAAGGTCAGCTACAGAAGGAATTTTGACAAAATTCTTCTCTGAAGAAGGATCCACATTCTGTATTGTATCTGGCTAAACCTGAAAAGACTGTCTATCTAAGAGGGACTGTCTATCTTGGTTCTGTGAGCAACTGGAATCTCTGATGTGGGGCAGGAGTTGGAAGGCTGGGCTGCTGATGTGCTCTACCTCTTATCAGCTGGAACATAGCATACTCTCTCTGGCTTTAGCATCTCTGAGATGGCAATGGTGGTAATAATGATGGTGGTAGTGGTATGGTATTGAATATAAAGATCATCTTCATGGTAATGTTGTTGATGGTGATGGTCATGGTGGTGGTGGAAACAGTAGTGATGGTATAATAGTGCTAATGGTGCTGCTGATGTTTATGATGCAGATTAGGCCCTGCCTTTCCTTGCAGAATTGCTACCCAGAATGAACAAAATTTGCACATAATTTCCAAGTATAAATGAACACATTCTCATTTTACTGGTTAAAATTAAAGCTGAAGAACCAACGTGGACAAACAGTTCTGCTTCTGTTTTGCAGCATTAGTAAGCCCCAGCAGAAGCACAGTTCACAAAGCTGTTCATTATTCTCTCTGGATTACAGATACCCCCAGTGTTGAGTTTGTATTTTTGGGACATATCTCCAGAAAAGACAAAAAGCTACAGCTGGGGCTGATGTGAATCACTGAACCCCTGAAAAACCATAGCTTCTACTTCAATGGTGTGAGTTATAGTAGGTGTTGATTGGGTTTTGTATCTTGATCAGGAACATTTCCTTGTGAAAGCTCTGCTTGAGTTTGGCTCCACCTGAATTGTAGCTTTCAGTTACAAGCCAGCTCAGGCAGAAATCCATGTGCATACTTTGCCTGGGAGAAATATTCTTGTCACATAAGAATCCCCCTATTAATCAAAAATCACATTATGGCTCCTGGAATGAAGTTTCCTTTACTACTCTTTAATAATAAGCCTGAGATAAGATAAAATTGGTAATTGCACGTTCTCTTCTGATGGAAGATAATACAAAAGTGGTATAGAAATTTGACTTAAAAGAGTATATTCACTTGGCTAATAGGCTTCCATTATGCGGTCTTTTACTTATTCATTCATTACAATTTTTGCCACATATGGAAAACTTTAATTGGAAGTTACTTATTACATTGTTCCTCAGTATTAGCTGCAGAGGAAAGTTTTTGATAATCAAAGAGGATGAATGCAATAGAAACCCATGATTTTGCAGACAGTGAAACCTGTTAAAGTAGACCACCTATACTACCCACAGGAGAGGGTTTTCTCCCCCACCAATGACCTTCAGATCAGAGATTAAGGACTAATTTCATTTTGACAAAACTCTGTAACCCTCCCCCCCCCATGGCTGAAAGTGCAATAAGTGGATTATAAGTAATAGATTAGAAAGTGTGCTTTATTTATAATTTCTTTTACAAAAGCAGCTGACCCATCAATGGGGCTATTGATCACAGGTGAGAGAGGAAACTCAATCAAGGCCATCTTCCATTTATCAACTAGATAGTAATATGCCTGTCTGAAGATTATTGTGACCTACAGTCATATCTTCCTCTCCTCAGGGTTCTATCTGTGACACTGAGCAAGCATCCTAACATATGGCCTCAGTTTCGTTGGTTGAAGCAGGGATCCTCACCTTTCGTGAGGACCGAGGGAGACAGTGTTCTAACAGATAAGCATGGTTGTAAAAAAATGATGCTAACCTCTGATGCCCAACAGGTTGGTTACATAGTTTAATTCATGTTAGCCTTATATGTGGCTCTCTGTCCTTCATGGAGACTGCCGTGTTTGTCATGGTCGTTTCCCATCCCCAAAGTCAGTGTGCACAGTGCATGGACCCACACTTGGTCAGCTGCTGAAATGAGATGTATTTTTGCAGAAAAATGTTAGTTTCTATGATTTGGTGGAAGAACTCAAATGCCTAAAATAGCATATGCCTCTTGACAGAAATTTCCTCTTTAGGAGGAAACAACTGAGCAAGATTAAAGGTATATGTATACAAGTGTTTGGGGAAGCACTCTTTACAGGAGCCAAAACATTGGAATGAAATAATGACAGGGGGCACTGTGGCTGTTCATACACTGTGCTGCATCTAGACAATGGGGTCATGATCAGAGGTGATGTTGTAAGAGAATATTTAAGGTCGTAGAAAGATGGTTATGATTCAATAAGTGGAAAGTCAGTTATAAAACAAAATATGCCATATGATTCTATTTTAGGGCTAAAAAAATGTATGGACATTTGCCAAAATAATAAATATCAGTTCTTTTAGGATTGTTGGATTATGAGTTGTTTTATGTTCTCTCTTTTGCTTAGTTCTATAGCCTGATGTTTAAAAATAATCAATATGGACTTCAGATGTGATTTTTAAAATGTGGTAAAAAATTGTTTTGTAAAATCTTTTTTAAAAAAGTTAATGTTTAGTGCATGAACACCCCCGGTTGCAGGCTGGGCTTGTTCTAGGAGAAAGCTACATGGGTAGTGGGATTTCAGGGGTCCTGAGATCCTGTGTGAATTTCCACACTCTCCCTTTTAATACCCCATGCCCCCAGCAGTTTTTCCAGGAGACGTGGGTTCCCTGTGTGGGAAAGAAACACTCCCTGACATTTTCACTAACTGGCTCCTTGGTGGGACAGCAGGGCTGACAGGTCATCACTGTCTAAGGCATCTTGTGGTTAGGGGTAATTCACATCTGGGATAAGAGATGATGGGAAGAACAGACAGAAAATGAGAGCAGACAGGCATGGAGCAAACAGGGCAGGACAAGGAGAGTCTTGGAACCCAAAGGGTGGGGCCCTAGGACTGCTTGGCACCTTTCCAGCTATGTGATACCATCTAGAGCCTTCCAGAAACTGAAGATGCCAGGGCTCGCAGAAGGGACTGGCTCACTTTGGCCTGGCTTGTGCCTGGGAGGCACCATCATTGACTGCTGCCAATGGGTACTTGAAAGGAGGAAGGATAAATACAGCTGTCTCCAGGGGCAGGGGTAATTGGCTTCTTCCTCAGGAAGAGTTCCTTTTTAAGGCAGAATGCTATAACTGGAAGGCCGCAAACGCAGGTTTATGAAGATAAATCCACCAGACAGGGCATTTTTGGTCTCTTGGTATTGGGCCTTGTCATTAGCACCCCCGGGATGTGGTTTTGCCAGGTCCTGCTAACTTAAACCCTGCTGAACACAGCACAGGACACTGCCTTACTTCCAACCCACCTGTAGCTCATCCCCGATAACCTGACCCCAGGTGACCTCTCCAAGTCTCCACAACCCCCCAAGCACAAATCCTCTTCAGCCTCTTGGAACTTAGTTGGGACCTCTCATAAATATCTTGTAATAGTGTTGAGGTTTTAGGCACATGCTATTCCCTTTGCCTGGAAACCCTTCCTTTAATTCTATTATTCAAAAATCAGCTGTAATTATCTATCAGGAAACCTTTCCCAATCACATGGAAACCATGCCTATATGTTTCTTTAAAAACCTCGTCTTTAACCACAGAAAGGAATTGCTGAAGAAATAAATGTGTTGAGATATTTTTCCTTTTGAGATTCTAGGCTGTCTATAAACTCCAAATATAAACTCCAGCCCTGCAAATTGTCATTTAACATGGTTTGAATAATATTATCTTTATTTTATTTTAAAATAAATAATATATTAATATTGTTCAAAATATAACCACACTAAATATAACATTCAGTGGAAATTTTACCCTTCACAAAATCCTGCAGAACTATATCTCAAGTTCTTTTTTCCACAGACCTATTACCATTTTCTTGTGGATCTTTCTAGAAACATGAGAGAATATGCCCATCAGATAGAGTTCCCCTAGTTCTTAAACAAATGGGATCATCCCATATGCCTTGCACTGCACTTCACTTTTTTATCTAACAAAGTAATTTGCAAGTTGATAGCTATCAGCTGATAAAGCTTCACATTTTTTAATTCTAAGGTTCATTTGCATTGGTGTGTTACACTTTTCTTTAACTCGTCCTCTGTTGATGGGCATTTAGGTAGTTTCCATCTTTTGTTCTTAGAAGCTGTATGGCAGTAAATAACCTTTGTGTAGTCATTTCCCAGAACTTCACGTGTGTGTGTATATTTGTAGAATAAATTCCTAGAAGTGGAATTGGGTCAAAAGCCGCCACATTTTTAATTTAGATAGATACTACGGCATTGCCCTTCCACAGCTGCCACAATTTACTCTCCCTACAGCAATATTTTATGGGGTCAGTTGGTATCCATTTTAACCACATTATGTGAGCCACACAGAACATGTCTGCTGGTCAGAGCTTCCTCAAGGAGTGTCAGTGTGTCAACTCAGTTCCAGTTTGTGCTGAAACTTGTAGTGGACAAATGGTTTTGCTCTCAGACATTTAGGAAGCCATGGAAGTCCCCACCTTGGTATTCCTTGCTCACATTGCCTTCTGTGTTACCAGTCTTGACCACACAGATGATCTGTGAGCCAAGTTGGACCAATGAGAATCCTTTCCAGGAGTCCCCCTACCAGGTTAGTCACCCTACAGTCATGGGGATGACTTGGTTTCCCCCCCCCCCAACCCTGTGCCAATAATGCACTACAAACAGAATGCCTCTCTGAAAGTTTGACAATCCAAAGGCAGCACATCTGAGTGCTGGAGAGGAAGACCAAGGCCTGATCATAAACTTAGATCCTGAATCCAGCATCGCCTGAGCCACTTGCTCTGGATTTTCAGGTGATATGACCTGGTGCATTTCCTTTGGGGCTTAATTCTGATCTTTTCTACTGAACTAATTCTGGTTAATCCAGTGCTTTGCATGCATGAGTCCACTTAATTGTGCTGATAGCATTATAAGATAGAATTTCCTTTTTTATTTGGAGATGAAGGAATTAACAATGAATCTAAGAAATTTTCTGACACAAAACAAATAGAAGAGTTGGATTCAAATCCAGGTTGCCTAGCTTCAGTGTTTTTGACTTCATTTTCTTTCTGCACTGCTTCCAACAGTACCAACATCTGGTCTAATGAATTCTTTTTGTTCCTGCCACTTTCTGAGTTCTCTGCATGCCCATACTTCTAAACCAATCAGTCAGAACTGCATCAAGGTGCAGGTCCAAGAATTCTCTCCACCTGGAACTCATACCTGTTTCTGGGAGGTGGGGGGGTATCAGTTGGCCAAAGGAGATAGAAGATAGCTTCTCTAAGGAAGGGGAATGTGGTGGCAAGGGGCTATTGATGAACCTCTTCTGTGAGTGGTCAATTCTGGACAAAGGCCCTCCTCCTGCTACCATGGAAGAATCACCCTGAAATATACAGCACACCAAAGGGCTCTGCTGGCAGATTCTGTGCCCATCATGAAAGAAATGTACCTCACACCCACCCCCATGTGTTTTCAAATGGAGCACATGATAGAAAATGTGAAGCACAGTCAGGTGAGCAGGAGCAGGACCAGGACATGACTGCCATGGAAAACAATTGCTGGATCACATAGTTTCCAAGAGAAGGGGGAAACCACGTCAGGGGAGGCCACTTGGGGGTAGCCCTGGGGTTAGTCAGAAGCACCAGGACCAAGGGAAAAATTGTGGGAAAGATCCTAATGGTGATTTCCATATGAAGAAATGGACCAAGGAGGGTCAGCTGGTATAGGACTGCCTACTTTAACTAATCTCAGTGGGCCCTGGGGTACAGAGCCCATCCTGGTTGGACCTGGTCCTGGGGTAATTAGGGCAGGGAGATATTGGCTCAGAGCAGGAGAACCCAACAAAGGAGGTAGTGGGGTGTCAGCTCCAGATTGGTTTGTTCCTATTTGAAAAGTGTGCTTACATGAACCTTTATTATTGCTAGGAACTGGCTAACCCTGGGAGCCAGGGCCCTAGATGTCAGTTGTCAGGGGTCTGGATGTCATCAGAATATAGAAATGGAAGCCACAGTTACTACACAGTAATAGCAATTGGGATTGTGGATGAGGACATGGTCAGGCAGCCAATAGTGTCTACACTCATATATACAATTTTGGTGGAACAATTCTACTTTATAAGGAAATAGTTGGGAAAGGTAGCGGAGACAAATGTACAAGGAACTTTATTAGCACCGTATTTACAATAACAAAGGAAAAAATTCAAGTACTCAAAATTAGCATAGGACTAAATAGTTTAACATTTGTTCCACACAATAGATCACCACACAGAAATTGAGAACGCTGATGTAGAGGTGTATTTGCAGATATAAAAACAAGATCAGAATATATTATTAAGTTTAAAAAAAGTTTAATAAATATTTTACAACTACATATTACTAAGTGCTGATGTCTATTTATAGTGTCTTTCTATTTCTTTGGAAAAAGATTGAAAGGAAATTTATTAGATTAACGATGGCCATTTTTGAGGAATAGGATTGTTTAGTGATCAAAACACTTTCTTTTCTTGACTATACTTTCTACATTATGTTACACAATGGGCTTCTAAGGCTTTTATAAAAAGTAGTATAAGTTTAGTAAGAAATAAAGTAGCATGTGCCACTCTGCCTGCCTATCATGCTATGGAGAAAACTCCTAGCTTAAGAAACATGGTTTTGCACAACTTTGACCTTATAAAATAGTACTACCTGAGGAAGAGAAGCTTTCCTTCCTGTTTGTCTCTGAGATGATGTGGACTTCAAAGCACCAATTTTTGCTGTCAGTACTGTCTGTATTTTACTCTTCTAAAATGTTCTAGTAATGCCTGGAAAGTCACCATGCAAACCAAAACTGGAACTTCGTTATATGTTGTAGAAGGTAAAGGACAGTATATATAGTGCACACCTTGTGATTCTTCAAATTTAAAGTGAAAATAAATGGTGAGGCTACCAGTGTTGGTAAAAAAAATGATAGAAATTTATCCTCAGGAATTTTTACTCAGTTGAACCATATGAACTGTCAGTTTTCTATTATCTTTGACCCCTAGAACGTATGACTTATATATGTTAGGCAAGGTATCTCTGAATTAGATATGAAGTAAGCAGAAAACAGTGTTTGCACTGTGTTTGAAGAAAGTTCTGAGGTGCAAGAACTTTACAAAAATCCTGGAATAGGGGACTTCTATGGCCCCTTTTCAGTTTAAAATATTGTCTTCTCTTCCTTCCTTCCTCTTGACTCACGCTACTTTGTGGCCTGATCACCATTCATATCTGTCCAAAGGAGGATTCTAAAACTTTAATTGGCCTTTTTGGAAATGACTGAGGGTTTTTCCCCACATGTCCAGTCCTTGGACCCCAATAATGGATTCCTAGACTCCAGCTTTGATCCTTACTCCATTTGTTCATCTATATTCTCTTGGGCACCTGGATCAAACTTTTCCTTTTTTAAACTCTGGTCAGGTCACTCCTTTGACCTAGGGCATAATAAATGCAGTTGTAAGACAGAGTCTGTTTAAATATGGCCCCATGTAAAGTAAACCTCAGCTGGGTCATGAGGCAGTTATCTGACTGCTCCCAGGGAGGAGGGGGGAAATGCAGACAGTTTCATGGTTCTGGGGCCCACTGAGGACAGCTGCACAGTCACAGGCTAGCAGGGCTTCAGGGTCCCCTCAAGTCCCCAGTTGCGCAGAGAGATTCTCAGTAATTGCAAGGTGGGAGGGAGTTCCATATAAGGTGGGGATATTTCGCAAGCACCATCATCTTCATTATCAATGTAGGCACCATCCAAGCTTCTTGGAGGGGGGATATTTGAGGTCATATGTCTGTTTCCTGAAGAAGGCAACAAACAAGGTCCAGATGAGAAAAGTGTGAAGAAGGGCTGAAGAAAAGCCCCCTAGGTGGCGGTGCATGGATTAGCCAAGGATGAAGCCATCAACTATAGGACTTCGTCTGCAAAGTAGCCTCCATACTAACCAAATCCAAAGGCTGTAGAAGCAGCCTTTAGCATATAAAATCAGCTTTACTTTGTAAAGCTTTTTTTTTTTTTTTTTTTTGAGACTAGGTGTCATTATGTTGCCTGGGGAACTGCAGACTCATGTTGCCCGGGGTACCATGAACTCAAGCAATCCCCAGCCACAGCCTCCCAGGTAGCTGAGATTACAGGTGTGCACCACCACGCCCAGTTAGTTTTTGAGACTAGGTCTCACTATGTTGCCCCAGGTGGGTCTCGAACCCACGGACTCAAGTGATTCCTAGTCTCGGCCTCCCTTCCTAGACTGGGATTAAAGCAAGTACCACTGTGCCAGGCCTAATATGTAAAGCTTTAACATGCAAAATTCACTGGAAGAGGAAGGGGGGTGAGGGAAACACAAAGGTGGTGATGACCTAGTGAATGAGACTGGTAAAGATAGAGAGGCTGGGGGGTATGTGATAAAGAGTATGAATTTCAGAGAGAACAAAAATTGTTAGGAGGAAAGAGCAAAAGGGTGATGTTAGGGAGGAAAAGGGGATGGAATTGGGGAACAGGAACCCTGCGGATTTGCCAAGGCACATGCAGAAGTAGGTGACTCCCTCCCTCAGATGCTTCACAGGACCTGCCCTGGCAGATCCTGCCTCCTCTTGGAAAGCTCTGTGGGAAAAGCTGTGCTGTGATTAAGATCTTTTAATTAAAGAAGCCATTTGCACAGAGTGCAACAAGAGGCTGATGGAGAGTTTGCACAAATTGGATTTTTTTTTTGTTAAGTAGAAAAATAATAAGAGGAACTTGTCTTTGTAGAAGTAAAAGGAATATGTCCTTTTGAAAAGTGTCTCATAGTTACCTGAGAATGAATTCATCTACTCTTTCATTCACTCAGAGAACATATTACTATCACTAACTACTCTGAAAAGTAAACAGTTATTGGACGATTACTCAGTGCCAGTCATTGTGCTAAGTATGTTACATGAGCTATCTCTGTCACTCCACACAAATTGGCTCAAGCTGTTTGTCTCCCCTTTCTGCAGATGGGAAGACAAATGACTTTTTTGTATGGAAGATATTGGTTCTTTCCTTGATGGGAAGCTTACCACAAGAGATGAAACAGGAGAGGGGATAATTTCAAGGCCAGATATCTTTTCTCTTTACCATTTCTCTTTTTCCTTCATCTTTTAAGTCCCTCAGCTATGTCTTTCTTGGAGGGTGCCCACATATGTCAGAAATTCCCCCTCTCCTGTCCCACTCACCCTGGGGAATATACTGACTCCCTGTGGCAGCTTACTTTCTGCTCCCGAACCCAGACAGGTGAGAAGGCCCTCAGTTACCCATCTCTTAAGACCTTCCATTAGTGTGCAATCTCAGGTTTGGAGACACAGAGGAGTTTCTGTGAGCTGGGGACCTGAGATAGAGCTCTTTCCTGCATTCAGAGGCCCTGACCAAGGCTTCATACCCAGGACTGAATTTTCTCTTGACATTCTCCACTTTGTTTCTGAGTGGTACTGGCTCCTTAACCTGGGTTACTTCATAAGGCCGAACCTGACTCAAGGACAGCTCCTGAGCTCCATACTCTGACTGGTTCTAGTCAAATAAATAGGCAGGTAACTGGTTCTGACCTGCTTAGTTTTCCTTCAGAGCCAGTTTCAAGACTTCTATCTTGGTCTAGTTTAGGGTCAGGAACTGAGTTCTAGCACCAATCCATTCCGTGTGTCCTGTGTATAGTCTGGCCTCTCCTTCATTAGAGGAGCCTTCTTTCCACAGCTCCGCTGTGTTCCTGCTCAGTAGATTCGTGTGGTCTTGGGGAAACCGTGGCAGTCACTCTGCCCCACCAGTCCAGGTATCGCTTCAGTGATTGGTGCCTGAAGTACATGTGACCCAAGTTGAACCAAGCAGAGTCCCAGGCTTTCTGACAGCTTTGACAGGAGCGATGTGGTCCTCTAGATCCTTGGGAGCAGATGAGGGGGCCTTTCTGAGAGTGAAGCTGGGACAGCCACCAGTGTTATGACTGTGACCTGGAAACCCTACTTTGCCAGGGAGGAATATGCTCCATGGACTTTACAAGTTTATGGGCCATGAAATTTTTTTTTCTTTTTTTTTTTGGTGAGGCTGAATTTAGCTTTTGACACTTGCAACTGGAAGAGTCTGCCTGTGATACTGCTTTTCTGTGACTTGGTCTTCATTTCTTCTATGTGGCCCAAGTTTTGGCAGAGGACTTGGCAGCGCAGGTGTGGTATGATATATAATTTGCCCTGGTGTCTACTCAGGGTTTTTATTTGTTTGCCTTTTGTTTGAACTGTTCATATTTTGCTTTGGTAGAATTTTTATTTAAACTTAAGAAAATTTTCAGGCCGGGCATGGTGGCGCATGCCTGTAAGCAGCAGTCTAGGATGCCATGACTGGAACTGGGGATAGTGGTTCAAGTCCCACTCGGGGCAATGTAGGGAGACCTAGTTCCAAAAAAATAGCTGGGCATGGTGGTGCATGCCTGTAATCCCAGCTACTTGGGAAACTGAGGCTGGGGATCTCTTGAGTCCATGGTACCCTGGGCCTGCATAAACCTGTGGTTCCACGGGCAAAAGTAGTGAGACCTTGTCTCAAAAAAATTTTTTTTCAAGCATACATAGAAAGAGCAATGTCGTAAAGTCTCTTGTCCATGGGTGTTTTAAATATTTCTATTTGCTACAATTCTCATGTTCAGTTGTGGAATTTTCACCAAGTTCTTACTGTGCAATGGTTCTCGGAGATAATAGCAGTGATAAGACCCAGTGCTTTAGTTGCTGAAGTTCATTCTGGTAGGAAAGACACGCTAAACAAATTGCAAATGCACATATAAGGTCACTCCAGATAAAAATGAATGATGTGAAGAAGATAAATCAGGGCCCTCCAGTGAATGGTGAGGGAATGTTCCTTTAAGGAGAAGTCATCTGTATGCTGAGAGGGAGTCTAGTTCTCCAGTTTTGTGCTATTTCTAGCAGCAGAGTTCCTGGAAGTCTGAATACTGTGTGCAGTATCCCTGATGTGTAAGAAGGCATGCAACTCAAGTAGAGGGGTAAAATGTAACCCAAGTGGAAGGTCACAGAACCAGTCAGAAGCCAGGACTAAGACCTTGGATTAAGACTGTCATGTTGGGTGGTGTATATTGTGCACTATGCAATTTTAGGGAGAGCCATTCAAACATACCAAAGGTTGGTCAACTTTTACTGTGAAAGGTAGTCTGTAAATATTTTTGACTTTGTGGACCAGATGGCCTCTGTCACAATTACTTTATTCTGACATGATAATGCCAAAGCAATCAGAGATAATATGTAAATAAATAGGTGAACATAACTATAGTCCAGTGAAGCATAATTATGGACACTGATTTGAATACCAAAGTTGAAATAAAAATGATTAAGATAAATTATTTACAATTTTTTTCTCCATTTTTCAAAATGCAAAACTCATTCTTAGTTTGCAAACCATATGACAGGCAGCAGGCTGGATTTGGTCCAAGGCTTACAGCTTGCTGACCCTGACATATACATCCATATCTCAGTAGTGACTCGTAATCCAGTGTCCCCATGTCCCTTCTTCAATGTCTCTACAAACACTGGGATGTTTACTCTTTTCCATGTCCTCCACTCATGGGGCAACATGCTGGCTTCTGAGTTACAAAGATGAGAGAGGTGCCTTCCTAACTTGAAGGAAGCACCCAGATGTTTCCTCCCTCCAGGGTCAGGTGAATCCCCTCCTGGGAGGGATGCATTTTGTGTCTCCCAGTGTGACAGTATCTTCTTCCCTGAGACTCCTGTTGTCCACTGTCTGCTCAGCATTGTTCCTTTGCTGGAGCTGGAGATTTTAACTGGTATTGCAAGTGTGTCTCACCTCTCACCTGGAGCCTATCCCCTTGGGAGCAAGATCCCTGTCTGATTCCCCAGCTCTGCCTGGCTGACTGCACTGCTGATATGAACTGATTTTGAAATAAAGAGCCTGGTCTTACCGGGGAGAGTTGACCTCATGTGATAGGTGGGGTTCAGGAGGAAGCGGAGGGGGTTGGGAATTGGAGTGGGGCGTGCCTAGGTACTCAGACAACGTTTAATTGGGATTAATTACTTCTAATTCTACTGTCTTGCCTGTCTGCCATGGGTTGCCCCATAAATGGTTTTTTTATAATGTTTTAATGATGAAAGGATTGCCATTTATAAAATTAAATGCCTAGATACTCTGCTATAATTATTGTCTCCTTCCTGGCTACTGTCTAGTTACTTTCCAGTGAGTCTCTGTAGGCAATAATGTCTTGGGTATTTCTCATTCTTGATCCTGTCATCCCTCACTCAGTACTTACTCTGTGATCTAGAAAAAAGGAAAAGCACCACCCTATCATCATTAACATTTGCTTGGATTATTGCAACAGCTTGCTAGCTGGTCTCCTTGACCAACATTTTGTCCGAAATATAGTCTCAGATCTTATTAATGAACATACATCAGTTCAGGTCACAACTTTGCTCACTGCTCCAATGACCTCCATTCCTAGTTGGAATTAAAGTACATGTAATGACTCCAAGAGACCTATAGGAGGGGTTCTTAAACTTGTTGTGTCCTGGAACCCTCTGGAAGTACAGAGAAGCCCTTGGATTCCTTCTCAGGATATTTTTTAAAGTATAAACTAAATACACAAGATTTCAATGGAATCCAGTTATTCTAGTCTGCTCAGACTACTATAAACCAGAACCATATACTATTTTGATTCGCTTAACGATGAGGATAGTTCTGAGAAATGCATGGCTAGTAAATGTTGTCATTGTTTGAATGTCAGAGTGTAATTACATAAAGCTAGATAGTGCGACCTGCTCCACCCTGAGGTGTATGGTCTAGACTGCTAGGGACTGCTGTTGTGTAGGCAGTTCATTGTTGACTGAAATTTCATTACATGATACATGACTTATAGATGATTTAAACAACAGAACTGAATTTCCTCAAATTGGGTGTTGGAAATCTGAGGTCAAGGTATCCCATGGTTGGCTTCTGGTAAAAGCACTCTTCCTGGGTTTCTCCCTGTGATTTCACATGGTTTTTCCTTGGTGCATGGGTAGAATGAGGAAGGCAGAAATTTTCATCTTCTTCTTCTTCTGTAAAGGTACTAATTCCAGCAAGCAGCCTTACTATTATAATGTAACTGCCCCCCAAAGTTTCCATCTCAAATACCATCACATTGGGCTAAGGGCTTCAACATAAGAATCGTAGGGGGACACAAACATTTATTCCACAATACCAATTATATTGGGACACAGTTACCAAGCTACTGGAAAACAAAATTTGGATGTAGTCATATTTGCACATCTTTACTAATGCAGTATAAAATAAAAATACTTAAATAATATCAGCAAGTAAAACTTTATTTTGAAAGACGTTAGAAAGAAGGCTATTCAAAAAGAAAAAAACAGAAACCAAATGGTTTCACTATTATATGGGACATGGGAAAGATAAAAAATTCATGAAGAAAAGTCAAAACAAGCCAACAACCAAATTGAAGTACACAACCTGGGGGTGGGGGTGGGACAGGGTAGGAATGGTTAGGGAGGGGGGGTGAACCCCAGAGATCACAGAGATGTGAAATTTATGTATAAATAAATTATTAAAAAAAATAGTGAGACCTAGTCTAAAAAAAAGAAAAAAAAGTTCTCCCATTTTTTAAATGAGTTGTAGGAATTCTTTACATATTGTGAATGTGAATTCATCACTTATATAATTTGTAAATATGGTCTTACACCCTGTGGGTAGCCTACTGTTGATTATATATTTGATATACATTCAGTCTATTTAAAAAAAGAAAGAAAGAAGGCTATAGTGGCTGTGCTTAAACAAGAGCATTCTACCAGGAGGTTGTTTCTGGCAAGAATACATGCATGTCCTGTTGAATATGGAAATGCAACTATAATTTTACCCCAGCTCAGTTCATGACATACTGACTGCTGTCCATGAAAACTCTGCCTACTGTGATTAACCCTCCAGTATGAACCTCTGATCTTACCGGTCACTACAAGCCCCTCCCTTACTCTCTGCTCCAGCCACACTGGCCTTATAACTATTTCTCCAACACTCTAACACATTTCTGTCCCAGAACCTTGATGCCTACTTTTGATTCTACTTGGATTGTTGTTCCTGTCAATATATGTATGATTTTCTCTGACTTCTTTCAGATCTTCTCAATACCACTTTCTCAGAGATTCCCTTGAATATTCCCTGACAGCTTTGTTTATTTAACTATGTAGCCTTTTGCATTTAATTATGTAGCTTTTTTATATTATTACTAGCTAACCTGACCATTCCTACCCTGTCCCACCCCCACCCCCAGATTGTGTACTTCAATTTGGTTGTTGGCTTGTTTTGACTTTTCTTCATGAATTTTTTATCTTTCCCATGTCCCATATAATAGTGAAACCATTTGGTTTCTGTTTTTTTCTTTTTGAATAGCCTTCTTTCTAACATCTTTCAAAATAAAGTTTTACTTGCTGATATTATTTAAGTATTTTTATTTTATACTGCATTAGTATTATAATTATAATAAAAATAAATAAAATTATTTATATATATAATTTATATTTATATAATAATATAATAATAAATAAAATATTATAATAAAAATACTTATAATTATTATATTATATATATAAAATATGTGTTATATATATATTTCCTTAACTGTTGCTTCTACATACTTGATGTTCCCATTTAGAATGTAAGATATATGTAGTAGAGATTTACTGTTTTGTCCATAGCTGTATTCCTATGCTGAATTTTTATTGAGCACAGAGCAGGTACTCAATAAATGTTTATTGAAAGGATAAGGATGCAAAAATACCATTGATGTTGGCCTGAGCAAAACAGAGGGCCAGGTCTGTTTGATTCTTACTAAATTTTGGTGGGTTTTATTTATTTATTTTATTTTTTATTTTTGCCCGTGGAACCGCAGACTCTCATTTCCCGGGGTAACACAGACTCAAGCAATCCCCAGCCTCAGCTTCCCAGGTAGCTGGGATTTCAGTAAATTTTGGTATTTTTTTGTTGGTCTTCACTACCATGTTGAAAGTGTGTTTCTGAGTGCTAAGAAAACTTCCTTTAAGAATTCAGTGGATCTGGGGCAAATACCTATTTAAAAATAATGTTAAAATATTGAGATGATACATGACTGGAGGGGGTGGCAAAGTGGGCCAGCCCTGGGTCACTATCTAGCTGTGTAGGCCCGATTGGGTCTTTCCTGCCTTTGCTTCTTCATCTGTAAGAGGAGAGAAAACCTCTACTTATAGCAAAAGGTTACCCTGAGCTTTAAAATAGATATTTCATGAATAGTAAAAAAGATCAAGAAATAAATGGTAACTGTTTACTGCTCTGGAAAGAAGTCAAAGAAGAAGAAAACAAAGTGCTCCAGCACTTTCTACCAGGAGAACTCTGCACTTAGAGCCCAGTGGACCATTCTGGCCACCTGCAATGACTCTGGCCTTCAGCAAGGGTCCTGTAAATCAGAGCTGAAAGGGAGTGATGGAGAAATGCGGCCCAGGCCAGGACTCAAAAGACAGCAGTAAATGAGTACATTTGTTGGAGCATGTGGCACAGGACTTGTGGAATGTCTAAAATCTGAGTCATCAGGTACACTGAGTGTGTGAGCATCATTGCTCTCAGACTGATAGGTACTCTTGGGAGATCAAGCTATGAATAACATGGTACACCTTTTGCTGACAGAAATTCTTTTTAGAATAGGTCCTGCTCAAATTATCTTTTGTCCACTTATTAATGAGGATGATTTGAAATTGACTATAAATACACCATGTATAATTTTATTTATCCATTTTTGAAATTTATTTGTAACCAAGTATATGCCAAGTATTGGTGTTGCAAGCAAGGTCAGGCACTGGGAGGCCATGAAAATGAGAAATATGTGAAAATGATATAAAATTTTAAAGTTCATAAATACAATCTCACAGTAGCCTAGAATACAAGGAGGGTAGAAACTAACTTATTTTAATAATTGATTTGTGGAATGATTGGTTTATTAAAACATGTGATAAACACTGCTTAATATTGTTTTCTAAAAGAGACAGAACATACATAAATAGCAAGTAGCATTCAGAACAGTGTAATGCCATGGAGTGGTGGTGCCTTGAAGAAGGATGAAGCTGATGGAGGTGGGATGTGTTGGCAAGGGTTGGTGGAGAGGAGGTAACTTTGAGTAAAGAGACCAGAACAAAGTTTAGGGCATTTAGTAGGGGAGAAATGCTTCTGGAAACTGAAAAACAGAAAAATGAAGTGACTTCCCCAGGATCACATCACCAGATGGTTGCTGAATGGGCTGTTGGTCTCACCCCCAAATTATAACTACTTAGCCAGTTTTAAAAATACTGTGTCTGCTTTCAAGGAAGTCTGTAGTCCAGTCATCAATTACACCCAAGAAGCGATTAATTATTCCATAAAGAACAACCGATGAATTCTACAGCAAGGTGCAAATGCACACGCCTCAGGTATACACGCGCTGGAAACTGCCCAAAGCAAGGGAAAACAAGGAAATGAAGGCATGAATTAGGACTCTGTTCCTTTAGTTCTTTTCTGAAGATGTCGTTCATTTCTGCTCTTTCATTCTGGAGATTACCATATGAAAGTATTTGCTGAGTCTCCAACCTTGAGGTAAGCTTATGTAAAACTCAGGAAAAGAATATGATTGTCTACTGAAAATTCTCTTTTACCTAAAGGTAGAAGCAGTTTTCAGTCACAATTATCTTCAGAAATAGAACTGTATCTTTTCATCTTGTTAACCTGAAAATCAGAAAGCAATGAAAAAATCAAAACATGCTGTGGAGGATCAAAGCATTGCAATTCCGGGACCACAAATTTGGGTATAAATGTGTCTCAAGGACAAAGCTCTGGGTTTTATTTTAAGCTTTTGTTTTAGAGAGAAAAAGGAGGTTGAGGTAATGGATGAAGATGGAGTAGAGGAGTGACAAGGTAGAATGAGCAGATGGAGGGTTCACAGGATAAAAGTAAGACAAAGTTCACTTTTATCAGTCTTTTCAAGCAGTACATTCTCATTCTTACTAACTTCTTGGACCATTGATGGTTTGACCCCTCCCATGTATATAAGACAATTCCTTCTGAAACAGCTGCTCTGGCTCCTTTTAAAAATGATTCCACTTAGGTCAAATTGTTTTGCATGATTTTGCTTCTTGATCTGCTTTGCTAGCAAGTGAACTGGAAGTTTGTTTTGAAGATAACTTCTGAGAGAAATGAGATGGTGTTCTAATGCTCCCTACTTTCTACCTCCTGGGTAAGAGGATCTCATCTGTTAGTTCTAACAAGCAGGGCAGAGATCCTACAGATGAGAGAAGGAAAGAAACACTTTTACTTTTCTTTATGCTTTTAGTGCTTGAGATCCTTAATGTTTGCCAGCTCTTAAATGTCTTCTATATTTAAAAGTGGTGTATATTTATGATAGAAAGTAAGAAACACAGAAATTAGAGAGAATAACCCTGTCACCCAAAATCTCACTATTTGGAAAAAATAACAAAATTGTTCCTTTTTCCCAGTCTTTTTGTACTGTGCATATATCTCATTATTGGATTAAAAATTAATTTCTGTATTTTAATTAACAATATTACATATGTATTTCTTCATACCATTAACAACATCATGGAGAATTTTCATGAACATCATGGAGAATTTTAAAATTTATCCTTTTGTTTTAAAAATGTTAATGTTTAGTCGGGCATGATGGTACATGCCTGTCAGCAGTAGCCTAAGAAGCTGTGGCCGGGGCTAGGCATCGTGGTTTGAGTCCTGCTGTGGGCATGTATTGAGACCTAGTTCCAAAAAAATACAGCTGGGTGTGGTGGCACATGGCTGTAATCCCAGCTACCTGGGAAGCTGAGACTGGGGATTGCTTGAATCTGTGGTACTCCGGGCAACGTGAGCCTGTAGTTCCACAGGCAAAAAAATAACGAGACCTAGTCTCAAAAAAAAAGAAAAAGAAAAAGAATACTATATGTCTATCATGGACACTTTGGCATACACAAAAAAATTAATTTAATGTAAAAAGGACACTATTAACAGAGTGAGAAGGCACTCCACACAATAGGAAAAATATTTGTAACTCATCTTTCTGATAAGAGAATGATATCTAGAATATATTAAAGGGCTATTCAACTCAACAACAACAAATAACCTAATTTTAAAAAGTGAGCAAAGGGCTTGAATAGGTTTTTCTTCAAATAAGACATACAGATGATCAATCAGTACATGGAAAGATGCTCAACATGATTAATTATGAAGGTAATTGCAATCAAAAATCTAATGAGATACTACTTAACAGTTATTTGACTGATTATTCTCAAAATAGGAAGTGGATGTGGACAAGCTGGACTCCAAGCACATTGCTGGAGGGAATATAGTATAGTAAGTGCTCTGGAGAACACTGTGAAAAAATTAGACATACAGCAGACGCATATGCCATATGCACATATAATTCAACTTCTGGGTAAGAACTCAAGAACTAAGGGCAGGAAGTTAAACAGATATTTTGAACAACCTCTCCATAGTAACATTATTTATAAGAGCAAAAGGTGGAAACAACTTTAATGTCTATATGGATACATGGACAAACAGAGTGTGGTATATACATAGTAGAATATTATTAAGTCTTAAAAAATGTCATTTTGTCAGGAGACAATTATTCAGACGCTTGTAAAAACTACAAAGAAGATTTTTTAATGACTATTGCAATCGATATTATAACTGTCACACAAGGGAGAGAAAGTAAACTCAGCTCTGCATACAACGAAAACACCTAAAGATCTAATGCCAGCAAGCAGGGTGAGGGGGAGTTTGTGGATGGAAACTTACAAGAGGATACATTAAGGAGAGGGAGTTTTTGCTTAGTAAAATTCTTGCTGAAGACAGGACAGGGTGATCAGATATCAAGGGCAGGGTGGGAGGTTGTTGGTTGATACTGACAAAACTGACTTAATAGGATTCTTGCTAACACCAGCAATGCAGAATTATCAAGGAAGACTGAGAGGGCTCAGAAGAATCTGGCTTAGGTCTAGCCAGAGTGTCTTCACAGTGACAAACAGTACAACATGTGTTGACCTTGAAGACATTATGCTGGGGAAATGCTCAGTTGCTAAAGAACAAATACTGTTTGATTCCACATATGTGAAGTTCCAAGAGTAATCACATGGAGGCAGAATGGTGGTTGCTGGGGAGCTGAGGAGTCTTTAATGGGTGGTGAGTTTTAGTTTGGGAAGATGAAGGAATTTTGAGATGTCTGTTCAACAATATGAACTGCAATCAATGCCCCTGAATTTTGTACTTCAAAAAGGTTAAAATGGTAAATTTTATGTTTTGTATATTACAGCAATTAAAAAATTCATGTCAATAAATAACCTTTTTGTTGCTTAGATAAGTTCTATTGACATTGTGCTATATCTGCTGTTAACCTATCTATCTATCTATCTATCTATCTATCTATCTATCTATCTATCTATCTATCTATCTATCTATCTATCTGTTTGTCTGTCTGTCTATCTCTAAATAGTAATTTACTAGATGGATGGAGGTATATATATATTTGTATATATTGTTACAAGTGAAACTCATGTTAAATGGATGATTTTATAAATTTAAAAAGCATCATCACATTAAATATTTACTGATCAATAAAAAAATCTTCCTAAGTATCACTTAAATAACCCTTTCCATTCCATCATATGAATTTACTATGAATGTTTTCATTGATTATAATCTACTATTTGAAATTTATGCTATTTCCATTAAACTATTACAAATAATTCTTCAATAAATATCTTAATTTAAAAGACTTCTTCCTCTGCACTTCAGATTACTTCCTAAATTTAGCTTCCCTATGAAATGACATTACTGGGCCAGAGAATAGCAGATCAGCAGGGTGTAGCCCTTTTCCCTTCCCTCCTCCCCACCCTCCTTCTCTGATTCCCCCTCCTTCCTTCGTTTCTTGTATTTTTTTTCCCACTTCTTTTGGGATATTGTTAGAGACAGAATTCTAGATGGGCCCCAAAATTTCTGACCTTCTGGTATACACATAGCTCCTGCCATTTATTCACTCAAACAACTAATTTAGATCCTTCTTGGGAAGAAAATTTACAAAGGTAATTAAGGTCCTGAAGTGAGTTGACCTTAAACTAGGAGATGGTCTGGGTGGGTCTGACTTCAGCACATATGACCATTCAAGTCTGGCCTGAGAGATCAGAGACGGAGTCAGAGATGGAAGGCAAGAGGGGTCTGACTCAAGAGCAATACTCCATAGTCAGTTGAAATTGGAAGGAGATCAGCAGCAAGGATGCAACAGCCTCTGCAGCTGAGTCACCACCCTGCCAACAGGCAGCAAGGGAATGTGGCCCATCTCACCACTGCAGTGAACTGGGTGAGCTCAGAAATACTCAGATGTGAACTCCTTCTGCTGACACCTCAATTCGGTCCTCTAATAGCCCAAGGCAAGTCCAGCCGCAGCACAGCCAGTGATGAGGGGCTGGACGTCCATCCACAGAGCTGTCACCCAACACACAGGAAATGATTTAGTCCATGAATATGTGATTATTGTTATGAACAAAAGGAAATGAATACAAGGATGGACTCAGATTTGTAAGATGTGTGTGTGTGTGTGTGTGTGTATAAAAAAAAAGAGAGGGATAGATGCACAACCAGTTCCTGGAAGCTTAGAAGCTTACATTTCACACGATCTACTTTGATTTTATGGCCAGTCTTCTATCAAGCTCTTCATGGGGTACTTTACATACATTTGTTTAATATAATGGTTAGGTTTTCAATGAGTTCCATATTACACACAGGTGAATGGAGGCACAAGGTGAAAATACTTTGCCAGGGTAACACAGCTAGCAAGCATCAAAGATGATGTCAGCTACACCAAACTCATTTCCTTCCCTTTCCTCTGTAGCACATAGGTGCTGGGAACTTTGAAGAATTTCTTTGATAGCAACGATGACAGCACACTTACAAGTCCTATGAGGCTAGAGGGGAAGGCTATCAATTAACAAAGGAGGGAAAACTGCAGAATTGTAATACTGGTTTCTTTAAAAGCCGAACTTATATTCCACTTTCTTTGGGGAGCTTGACCCCTCTGATCTCAGTCTCCCATAGTAGCTTATTTACTTCTTTGCTGTGAGTTCTACCCATTAGGGTCCTCCCCATTTAGCCCAAACATTCCCTCCCTCCTCTGTGGGTGCCCTGGCCCTGCATGTACCTAAGCAGACTATAAATCTCCGGAAGGACTTGGGTCTTACTATTTTTGACTCCATAGTTTTCAGTATCTCACCAGCAAGGCCTCATGTGATACTTTATGGTGATTGATGGCCAATGAAATTTTTTTGACAAAATAGGACAGTGTCATCTTTTCAAATTCCTAATAACTATGCTCTGGTCCTACCTCTTTCATGAAGAAGGGCTACCTTCTTAATGAAAGCAATTTCTTTCTTCTAAATGAAAGAACATCTTTACTATGGATGTTCTAATTATAAGCAGAGCTCTAGATTTGTTTTGGCATCTTGAAGCTCAGCAATTGTTATTGCTAGACCATAGTTCTGTCTGTGCTTATTCCCCCATTTCTCAGAGCAGACTTGTTTGAATGTTCCAACTTGTCTCAAGGAGATCATAGAATATAAGGGAAGACAGGCTTGTTCCTTCTCAGCTCTTCTAAGTAGTGGGGATATGTTATGAGCTGAGAGCAGGGTACAAAGAAAGGATGGACAAGAGAGATTGCTTAGCTATGAGAAATAGCCAGAACCATGTCTCTGGTTAGGTCAGTTCACAGGACAAGTCAATCCTTTGTGACTTGTGATCAGCTCTGGAAATTTCTGCTTGTCATTAGGAAGCAGATTAGCACAAGACCCTGTGACTCCCTAGTATTCAGACCAAAAATGGAAGGTCAATTCCTGAGTACTGAGTGCTGCTGACTTAGAGCCTGTTCTTATAATATGTTTTTCTGTGTGAGGACCACTGTTTTTGCCTATGACCCCAAGAATACCCTCCCAGCCCCCAGTAGAATTGTTTCCACCCTGAATAACAGAATAACCTATTACACTGCTGACTAACTGAAGGTGAAGCTGAATGTGAACTTGACTTTCTGCTGGCAGATTGCAATATTACCATCCTTCAGTTCTTAGAGTGTCTATTTGCTGTTTTTAGATTACTGGGAGGCGGATGCCATCACTGGTGGGCACCTACACAGTAGAACTGTATCTTCATAAAACCATCAATCCCATTAGTATGCTTATGCAGTAGAAAAGGTAATCTGTATCCTTATAGTGAATTTCAAGTTGAGGGGTGGATATTGTTTATAGACCGACTGAATCAGAGGAAAGACACAGGCATGTGTGGAGGGTAGGTGACAGGGCATCTCCATGGTTGTCTTGCTTGGAGTAGATTCAGGTGGGACTCTTGACACAAGGAGCTGAGGTTGGAGATCAGGATTGGACTCTGAGGACCCCTGGTTGAGTGGCATGTGTCTGCGTCTTAGTGATGGAAATGAAGGAATGGAAGCTTTGGGGAGAGTGAGAGGAAGCTACAGCCTCATCATGTCTGTGTGGCTGAGAAAAGGAGGCATAAAGGAAGAAGAGTTGGCAAAGCAGAAGCAGAAAGCAGTCAGTAAAAGGGTTTTGCCTGGTGGAGCCAATCTGGAAACTTCCTTTTGTTTATGGAGCAGGAGCCCTGGAGATACACAATCTGAGCTAGGGAACCCTGGTGTGTGAAGAGGTTTGTCTAACATCTTGATCTACTTTCCTAAACTTTTTGGATGGAGAAAATCCCCAAGCCCCCGTGCCAAGCCATTTCCCCCCTCTATTTGTTAAACCCATCTGCAGTTCAAGGGAAATCAGATTCATGTGTTTTCAATTCATTTACACTTAACTTATTAAAATATTGCTTTGTAAGAGCTATTTGATGTCCAGGAAGCCATTTGTGTCTCTTAAATAAATCTTTAAAGTCCCTTTTTCTTAGAAACAGGAAATTACATTTTGCCAAATGCAAATTAACTTGCACCTCATAAAGTTCAAGTTGAGCTCAAAACATACACTGCGTGAGGGTCGGGTGGGTTTCAAACTTGGCAAGTTATCTCAAGGTTTAATCTAAACCAAAAGACAGCAATTGGAGACTCCAAGGACATTCCATAGGATGGTATTATTGCAATCTGCCAGCAGAAAGTCAAGTTCACATTCAGCTTCACTCTCAGTTATTCAGCAGTTGATTATCATCATTCTCTCACCCCTCCTGTCTCAGCCTTCTTTGTCCCAAGTCAGATCAAGAAGACAAACTTAAGGTGCAGGTATTCCCTCCCTCACACCATCACTTTTGTGGGAAGAACTTGGTGGAGTTAGGGTGGGGTCTAAAGGGTGGAGCCTTTGACTTTAGATTTTATCTGCCTTTCTTTGATCCAGATGAACCAGAAGCAAGAAACTTTCTCCCACAGTACTTTGTCTGGAGTCTGACACTCCATTCCTTCCTCACACATGCAAGACAGGGAGAACATTCCACATGTATGTGGGACCTTCCCCAAGGTTTCAGATCCCTTATCCTGGTTGTCTGCACAGCCAGGGTGGGACCAGGTAGTGAGGGACCATTAATCTTACTTTACGCAGAAGAAAGAGACCATCATGGAGAGGTGAGGGGGTCCACCCAAGGTCACTGATGGAATCTTGCTGTCTCCCTCTGGGCAACCCAGGGCAGCCCCACCTTGGTCCCTTCCCTATCTGAGACAGAGGGAAGAGACTCCCAGAAAGGCTGAGCCAGACAGAACTGGAAGGAATGGAGGTAACACTGCAGTGGTATGCCCCAGTGGTATTTCCCTGAGTTCTATAAGGTATTCTGTGCACTCACACAGGTGAGGCCACATTTGACCTTATATAGCTTCCAGGCCCCTGAACCTGGCCCTTGCTTGTTACGTTGTTGTTATGTTATTGAGTGAATCTGGTCTTTGTTTTGGAAATCATAAAACCCTGGCCAGTCAATATCCTGCTTCTCCACTACCCTGTCCTGGTGACCCAGCCCCATGAACCAGAGCCCCATGGCTCAGGTTGAGATCGACTTGGGGGCAGTTGCCGCCCCTCTCCTGGATGTGGTACCTAGGGCAACACATGCTCTGAATCTTTGATTGGGTTGATCTCTAGATTCCTTTTGTCATCTCGAGAAAGCCAGACAAGAGCTCTAGCACACAGGTGTGGACAGCATGCAGGTTCAACCCCCAAGGAACCCACCATAGTGGAGAGGCAGGCAAATGACTTGATAACTAAAACTGATCATATTTTGTGCCTTTACTGAGGCTGCATAAGACATTCTAGAGGAATGTAGAAGAAGTCCTCAGACCAGCCTGGGAGGATTGGAAAGCTTGAGATGGAGAGTCACCTGTGCTGAACCTTCAGGATGAGCGAGGTGGAAAAGTACGGATTGTTTTCAGAAAGGGCAGCAAGAGTGGAGTCACCATTAGAAACAGCATGGTGGTGACAGGAGTGGGGGGAGGGTGAGAAGGAGAAGGGAGGCATTCCCAGGGGTACCAATAACCATACAAAGAAGGCTGATGTTGTAAGAAATTTTAAAAAAAGAAAAGAAAAAGAAACAGTATGATGGTGGAAATGAAGAATTCTCAGCAGTGTGGGTTATTAGAACAAAAAGGGCACAGAGAAGGAGTGATGAGCAGGCAGCATCCAGACCATATGAGTTTTTCTCTATCAGGCTGAGGAGCTTGGATTTATCCCACTTTCAGGCGTTCTCAACATTTTCTTGATGAACCTTTTGGGAATCTGATGAAATCTGTGAGCCTTTCTAAGGAAACTGCACATGACTTCATGTATGCAAAATGGTGACTGTCATCCATGAGACAAGCTATTTTCTCAAGCGGAGGCTGAGAGTGCCTGCTTTAGGCAATAGGCAATGGCTGATGATGCTGATAAGATTGTGACCTCATTAGACGTGTACTTCAGTGTTGTGTTCTACCTCTGAAATGATGGGAGGAAAACTGAGATTGGAGGTAGGGAGATTGGTCAGAAGGTTGGTACAACAGTAGAAGTGAGAGATGCTGAAAAACTCAAGAATTACAGATACTGTCTTGGGGAGAAACCAGCCGAGTGGATGGGGGTCTTCATTACAGAGTGAATCCCTTTCAGATGGAGAATTTGATCCTGAAGACAAGTCCAAGGGAACATCTGAAGTCATCAGTGGGATAAGCAAGAACTGGATGTTCTCAAATATACAGAAAAAAATGACAAAAGAGAAGAAGAAAAGATAGTTTCAAATTTGAGTCTTATTTTTCCCAATGAATGGTAATATGTTTGGGTTTATTCCTGACTCCAAATTCTTGGAGAAATGTTTGCTTTATTTATTATTGTGCCAATTGTAGATCTTGTGTAAGAAGTATATACATAATTTCATTATTAAAAGTAGCTTTTGATTTAAGATTTCAGATTTCCTTACACTAGAATAAACACTTAAACTTACAGTAATTTCCAGAGGGTGGGGGAGTTCTTTTATGGTGGTGTGTGAAGGCAATGAAAATGCACTATTCAGATCTCCTGCTGCCAAGAGCATAATTGACAACAGGCCCTAAATGCTGCCCTTTGGAATCTTCTATGGAATTTGTGTAGAAAATAGCCAGCGACTTCCTTGCATGACTACTTAGCCCCATTGCAGTGAGATAGGGTCCAAATGAGGAAATTCAGAGTGTTACATGACTCTGCCTAAGCTTTAGACCTGTTTACTGTTGATAATTATCTTGATAATGTCCATCATGGCCAAATGACTTGGCCTGTGCTGTGGCTGTATTACTTGTCTACTCTTTTCTGTCTGCTTAAGTTTGGGACAATGTGGACAGTCAGTCTACAGTGACATTCATGGCCTTGATACTCTTAAAGAGGACCATTTATTTATTTTGTGGATGTGCTCTCCTAAATTTATACAACTTTGGCAGGAATATCACAGAGGTGATGCTGTATATTTTCACCATATTCTATCATAGAATTTGATAATTTTTCCTATCACTGATGATGTTAACTAAACTCTGATCACTTGATTGAGGTTGTGTCCACCAGAATGTACTGCACATTTTTTTCCTTATAGCTAATAAGTATTTTGCGGAGAGATACTTTGAGTGTATATATAAATATTTCATTTCTTATGAAAATTTAATTGTTTTTATTAATTTATTTACAGAATATTAATTCATAGATTTCTATTTTGTTGAATAAATTATCATATGTGTAATACATAATATTTATAATAGGTTCCTCTCTGCCATCTGTCCATCCATCCATCCATCCATCCATCCATCCATCCATCCATCCATCCATCCATCCATCCATCCATCCATCCATCCATCTATCTATCTATCTATCTATCTTCTACTTATCTATTTGTATTGATGCTTAAAATTACCCCTAAATTTGGCCACTGGGAACATCTCAGGTTGTCTTCCATGTCCTTTAGATTGAACTCCACCAATCTCTGAGAACATTTAAACTTTCTAGTACACACACACACAAAATATTTCAGGCTCATTTTGTTCTTTTTTTCCCAGAAAGCAGTCATTTCTCTTAGGAATATAGCTTCTTTTTAGTAAAGAATGATATTTAGAAGTCAAGATTATGTATCTGAGAATGCTTATTGCAATTGGAGCATTTCTGCTCTCTTGGTTTCTCAGCAGAAAAAAACTGGAGAACAGGTATCTTTCTATTTTGATTTTTATATTGGAAACAATGAGTTCATGTCTGATTTCAATCTAATACCCTCCATGAAGGTGAGCAATATCATTGCTATTATTCTTAAAATATTTCCTTATAATCTAAATCCCTCTCTAGTAACCAAATTCTGATCACTGCTATTTTCACCCAATAGCATAGACACTCTCTCATCCACTTCTGGGCTCTACATCTACACTGTGCAGCTCTTTTCCTGATGTCAACCTTAATACCTCAGGATCCAGCACTTCACATGGGACCACCACAAATCCCTCCCTTTATAAGAATGCTCTTTTCAGACTTCTCTCACATGGGCATCAGATTAATTTTGTCTTACTGTCATAGCAAATTATTACATACTTGGTTACTTAAAATAGCATAAATGTATTATCTTACATTCTGGAGATCTGATTTCTAAAATGGATTCACTAGGCCTGTTTCTTTTGGAAACTCAAAGGAATAATCCATTTCCTTGATTTTTCCATGTAAGAGAGCATGAGGACATTCCTGGGTTATTGATCTTTTTTGCTCAGTTATGAAATCAGTTATTTTTGAAGGCAACATTGTTATCTTTCCTCTCTTCATTGACCTCTGCTTCTGTCTTCACATGGTCTTTCTCTCCTGACACTCTTACCTCCTTCTTATGAGGACCTTTGAGAGTACATTGGACCCACCAGCACAGTACACAAAACTCCCATTTAAAAAAAATATATATTTCACATCATTTTGATCCCTGGGATTCCTGGGGGTCACCCACCACCTCCCCTCCCTGACCGCTCCAGCTGGTCCCCACCCTCCCATTGTGTACTTTCATTTGATTGTCCATATATTAGTGATCCATTTGGTTTCTGTCTTTTTCTATCTGGCTCTTTTCTGCTAGAATGATTTCTTCTAGGTACATCCAGGTTTCCATAGATTCATCAAATTTGTCATTTTTAATTGATGAGTAATACTCTATTGTGTATATATACCACATCTTTTTCATCCATTCATCTGTTCTGGGGCATTTGGGTTTTTTCAATGTCCTTGCAATTATAAATAGTGGTGCAGTAAACATCCGAGCACAGGTGTCCTTTTGTACCCACATTGAGGTCTCCTTTGGGTAGATTCCCAGAAGTGTGACTGCTGGGTCAAATGGTAATTCCACTTTCATTAGTTTGAGGGTCCTCCATACTGCTTTCCATAGTGGCTGGACCAGTTTGCATTCCCATCAGTAGTGTAAGAGTGTTCTTTTCTCTCTACATCCACGCCTGCACTTGTTGTTGCCTGTTTGTTTGATGTGGGACATTCTTACTGGCATAAAGTGGTATCTCATTATGGTTTTGATTTGCATTTCTCTGACTGAGCAATTTTTCATGTGCCTGTTGTCAATTTGTATTTTCCCTTTGGAGAAGTGTCTTTTTAGTTCTTCTCCCCACTTTTTGATTGGGCTTCTTGTTTTGTTTTTGTTTAGTTGTTTGAGTTCCTTGTAGATCTGCGTTATTAAACCCTTATCACTCTTGTGGAGGGCAATTTTTTTTTCCCATTTGGTTGGGCTTCTTTTAGATTTTTCTGTTGTCTCTTTTGCTGTACAGAAGCTTTTTAGTTTGATGTAGTCCCATCTGTTTATGTTTTCCTTCAATTTTTTGTCTTCTGCAGATGTTTCCAGAAAGAAATTTCTGAATTGTACTTCATGGAGGGTTTTGCCCAAGTTTTCCTCTATGTATGTTATGATTTCAGGTCTGATAGCTAAGTCTTTTATCCATTTTGAATTGATTTTTGTACATGGAGTGAACGAGTTGTCTTGGTCCATTTTTTTGCATGTCTTAGTCCAATTTTCCCAGTACCACTTATTGAAGAGGTATCTTTGTTCCAATGTAAGTTTTTCACTCCTTTGTCAAAGATTAGTTGACTATACATGTGTGGCTTTATTTCCAGACTCTTAATTCTGTTCCATTGGTCTGATTGTTGGTTGTTGTACCAGTACCATGCTGTTTTAAGTATTATGACTTTGTAGTATAGCTTGAAGTCTGGAATAGTTAGGCCTCCATTCTCTCTTTTTCTGGAGAGGAGGTTTTTTGATATTCAAGGTCTTTTGTTATTCCATATGAATTTTTGTAATTTTTGTTCTATCTCTTTAAAGAATGCCATTGGAATTTTTAAGGGGATTGCATTGAATCTGTAGATTGCTTTTGGTAGGATGACCATTTTGATGATGTGAATTCTTCCAATCCATGAGCAAAGAATGTCTTTCCATTTCCTTATGTCTTCTCTTTTAGTAGCATTTTAAAGTTTTATTTGTATAGTTCTTTCACGTGTTTTGTTAGGTTGATTCCCAGGTATTTAATTGTTTTTGGTGCAATGGTAAGTGGGATGACTTTTTAAATTTCTTCTTCTTCTGCTTGGCTTTTTTGCGATTAGGAAGGCTACTGACTTCTCTGTGTTAATTTTGTAGCCGGCTACCTTACTGAACTGGTTTATTGTTTCAAGAAGTTTTTCTGTGAATTTTTTGGGGTTCTCTACATAAAGAATCATATCATCTGCATATAACAATAGCTTCAGTTCCTCTTTTCCTATTTGTATCCCTGTTATATCTTTCTCTTGCCTTATTGCCCTGGCTAGGACTTCTAATACAATGTTAAAAAGTAGTGGAGAGAGTGGGCATCCTTGCCTAGTTCCAGATCTTAATTGGAATGATTTTAGCAAAAATCCAATTTTATGACCCACAACACAAACCTATCTTCAGTGTCCATTTTCCCACATGGTAGGGTGATATATTGACATGTTCTGGGGATTAGGATGTAAACATCTTTCAAAAAAACCACTATTAGGCCTTATAGATATTTCGTACTTAATAATTTTGGTAGTGAATTATTTAAGAAAAGAAGGAAGGAGATTAGAAGGGGAGAAAAAGAGAGTGATCACTTCCCTATTTTTATAGATACACTGAGGGTCAGAGGTTTCATAATCATCTAAGACCTTAGAGTTTGTTTCAGGGTCAGGACCAAACTCTAGATGACTTTATTTTTAAAGCACTTGGATATTTTTTGTCCTCATTGTATCCTGGGTTGTCACTTTTCAAGGTGCAGTCCCCTTTACATGACACCAGAGAACTGGGTTCTAAGATCTTTCCTACATTTTCCTAGAATGCTCATCAGAGGTTAATTGTAGTGGCACCCCCCTGTTTCATGTGTAGGTGTTGCATTGTAGGACCTGACAACATCATTTTCTCTATCATTTCTGGAAAAAAAAGGACTCTCAATATTGATCCTTCTTCTCTCACTGACTGTATCCACAGCCCAACTAGAAGTAGAAGTGATATCTGTCACTAACTCAGTAATCTATGATTTCTTTTTAACCTCTATGAGGACAGAAAAGATGTTTGTCCAGGTTATATGACTGTTCCCTTGCAGAGATAGTGTAAGTAAATCTTTAGAGTGTCACATAAGAGCTAAAATAGACAACAGAACACTCTCCCCTCCCCCCAGATCCTCCAGTGGGTTCAACATGGATCCACCCCACTAACTTTGTAAAGAAAACCAATTTTTTCCAAGTATTACAAGTATTTGTACCCTGAGAATGTTCACCCCATCTACTGCCTAGAATTCCAGGGTGTTTTCATAACTGGGACCACTTGTGACTGGAAAAAGACATTCTGTCATTATACTTCATGAGGAAGGAGGTGAGTAGCTAAACAAAGGAGAGGTATAAGGTTTTGAACCCTATCCAGAAATTGATAATAGAGCCTCTTTTAATTTGAGTCAGGCCAGATCTGATATCCTTTCCCACCTTAGTCCCTAAAGACTCAGTTGTCTTATTGGCCTTTACAGTAGAGCAGAGTTTACCAAGAGCACCCCCCCCCCCCGAACCTTTGTTTCAAAGGAAGCTGCCTTGGAAGCTCAACATTTGAAATGGGTCTAAGTGAAGGTGGTGGTCTGGGGGTCATGGGCTAAGGACCTGCGGTTTGGCCCCATACTTGCCACCTGAAGCACTGGTGGACCTTTAGGTCTCAACCCCATGGGTGACATGTGCTGCCTTAGTGACCCCATCCCTCTCCCAGGTCAGGCTTCTGAGCTTAACATTTTCATGGTAGTCCAAGAAGGGGGTTATGAAGAGGAGGATGGATGGGGAGACTCCAGAGGACATGTTTGAGGATTTCTGTTCTCAAAGGGAACCATATAATGTTCCTCACTGATGCTGCTCCCTACCCTCCATACCTCCTTCCCAGTTATCTCTTTAATGGTTTCAGAACTCTGACATGTTGTGGACCTGGTGCCAAGAGTGGCAAGTGCAGATACACTCCCTGTCTCCATGTCCCCATCCTTTCCTATCTTGGTGGGCTTGCTCAGAGCTGTCTGTGCTCGGCCCCCTGACCTCGACCACTGAACTTGCTTTGTTATGGTTGGATTGTAGATATTTGACCCTTTTTCTCCTTGGTACTTTTCACAGATGGTTACCTCAAATAAGAAACCATATTCTATCCCTGCTCACTTCGTCCTGAATCCTACACAGCCTCACCTTGTTTGGCAAGAATGAAAATCCATTGCTTCTCAGCTCAGCTTTGAGAAAAACACAAATTGTCAGAAAGAGATTTACTAAGATACTATAGTGTTAAAACAAAATAAACAAAGAAATTGCAGCAGCACAAAATGATTGACTTTAGCAAATTCAAATTCCTTATTCTAATGCTTCCCACAGAATGGCTTGACTGGCGCCAATTCTAGACACACTGCCCTGAGAGCCTTTGCCCCTCAGTCTTGAGGGGGCACAGGCCCTGCTGGAGGCTTGGTGGCATTCTCTTCCTGGAAGTGATTTCTTCATCATCTTTCTACTCTGCTGTCAGGTCATGATCCATGTCTCCAAGCCGAGCTGTCCACAACTGGTAGCTGCCCTGGTCTTTGTGGGTCTTCATTGCTGGAAGGCACATCCCTTTTGGGCATTTCTCCTTAGCCTGCAGACAGTTACCATTTGTCCCCTGCATACTCCCAGTGGGTACATGGGCCCCAGCTCTGTGGAGTCCTCATGTTGGCTTTGTCCCCCTACTCCACAGGGCTGGAAAATTTGCCATTTGTCCCCTGCACACTCCCAGTGGGTACATGGGCCCCAGCTCTGTGGGGTCCTCCTGTTGGCTTTGTCCCCCTACTCCATAGGGCTGGAAAATTTTGCTTATAGAAAAAGCATTCATAAGCTTGATGGGCTGCTTTAACCTTTGTGGTCGACACTACGTTTTTATACTTTTTAATTTTATTGCTCTTCCCAACATTTAACAACATAATTCATTGTTATGGAATTAAGACACACAAAAGAAAGAAGAGAAATATCTTAAAACCAGTAAACACAAAGTAGTGAAATTTGGCCTTTTGAAGTCAATGATATTACTGGCTAGCATACTCTCTTTCTATCCTTCTCATTTACATACACATACAAACACACTCATGCGCATGCACACACAAATTCGATTAAAAAAAAACAGTATTACTCTGGAATTTCATTTTTTCACTTAATTTTTCTTGTCTCATTGATGAACCTCAGATGTTTCAATATGATATAGACCAGAAGTTCCCAATCATGAATTTTCAGAACTCCAGTTTTCTCCAAACTGAAACAGGGTGTTAAGCAGTCAAAACCTAATAATAACCATTTTTGTTTCAATTTATAGGAAATTAAATGAATAAACTTGATTTTCACCATTTTTATTTTCTGCCATGATTATGTATTAAAATATTGACTGCACCACCAGTTGGACAGATGATACCATCACTCCAAATGACTTGTAGAATAAATGAAAATTATATTTAGTTTGCTTCAGTTCAACATGCCAAGAGTCTCACAAACTTTAGAGACCCTGAAGGTCCTCCTATCTGGGATGCATTGAGATGCAACTTTGACCTGAGCTCACAGTATAACTTGATCTAGCCATTGGGGAGTGTTTACCAAGCCAGAGAAGGAAAGGAAAAGGGTCACCCAGTTCTGTTGAAGGATCCTCCAGAGAAGTGAGGCCTGGAGAAGGGAAGGTATTTTTTCTACCTGCCAGACAGAAGTCAGCACAGGAGTCCAGGTCAACAGGGAGCCTTGGTCCAGCTGGCAGTGCCTAAACAGATGAGCTCTAAGTCAGTAGAGGGCATGGGTCCAACAGAGCAGCATAGACAAAGGTATCCTAAAGGATTGGATGGTGGACATTCTGTTGGATGAAGTGGATCAGAGTAGGAACATGAGAAAGGTAGAGATTGTCTTTGGGAAAATCTTCCAACTCCATGGGGGTGGGGGTCTTTGATGAGATGGGGCACATTCAGGGTGGTATGGCTGTAGACAGGGTAGGTTCCTTGAAAGGAAGCTGGGACTCCTCAGTGGTGCTATGGATCAGTTGGCTACTCATTTGTACATATATGCTAAGGGAGGGCCAAGATATTTATGTGTAGCACAATCTAATCTACAATGATCTAATGAACAATGGGTAGATCAAAAGAGCAGAGAATTCTTAGAGTTGCCACTGATAGGATCTCAAAGTAACCTGGACTTGCTTTTTTGTCCCTATCTCTTAGTTTCCCTCTCATCCAGGTGTACTCTGTGCCTGTTAACCAGGCTCTTTCTCAGTTTCAGAGGTGCCAGCAGTAGCTCCAGATTTGGGACATCTCAACATCAACAAGAAAGGTTCTCCCCCAGCTGTTTCCAGTCCCCTTGATGAGGCAAAATTCCCTCTGGAATAGAATGCACTCATGGAGTGACATCCTGCTGTGACTTCCTATCCTGGAAACTGAGTGGGTCAATGCTTTCCAAACTCCAAGGTTGAAGAGGAAACATTCCACACGAGTACTTGGCAAGAGTAGATCTTGAGATGCAAAAACCAGGACCCTAAAAATGTTAAATAAGTAATTATTAAGGTAGGTTACTGAGTGTCTCTGAGAGACTCCTGAAGAAGAGATAATCAAAGAAGGATCAGGTGGCCATCTTTCCATGCAAAGAGGTGTTCCCAAGGATGTCCAGTCAGTCTCTGCTGGTGGGTTTGTAGAGTGTGGCCACCTCTTGTGTGAAGTTGCCATCACTGGGGTAATCAGCATCCAGTCAGTCAAGATTTCATATTCCCAAAACAGCTGCCAATTATTTAAAACATTTTTGCATAATGTGTAGTTATGGTTTTCTCATCAAAGAAAATAAGGTTGAGTAGTATAATGTCTAGTAGAGGAATAGATGACAGGAATAGCTTCAGCTCTGAAGTTTTATGAGAAACAGGAAGAAAAAGTGACTGTGTCTCACGTTAGTGAGCCTGCACTTGTGTTTCAGCATTCAGAGAAAATGATGAGCTTTTGAGGATGGTTTCAATGTTCTCTTACCTAGAGATAGAAACACGTGTGATTGATCGAATTCTATTTTTCTCTTGACTTAGAGATCCCAAAGGATGTGGGTCTTTTCTCAGAATGCAGAGTGCAGTCTTCTTTGGAGCTGAAATTGCACCGTTTCAGTCTGGCTCCTTTCTCTCCTTTTTCCTCCTGCTACAACAAAAACCATGCATCTCTTTAGGATGATGGCAGAAGCTGTCAGGTCTCCTCAGATTTGGAGTAAGAGAAGAAGGGAAGAGCACAAGAGGAGCAGGGAAGGCAAGAAGGAGTGTCTGTGTGTGTGTGCGTGCGTGCGCACGTGCATACACACTGCTGCATGGATGCCTGAGCACTGGGAGGTTACAGGAAGGGTAAAGTAAATCAATATGGAGATATGAAATTGCTTACCCGCCTTCCCCGAACCCTGGGTCCCCAAATTCAGCTCCTGGGACTGGAGCTTGAAGGATTTACCTTGAGTCTCTCACAGCAGAGGAGCATCCCTGCAGCAAGCAGGTAGTGGACATGGTGGGGCAGGAAGGGAGGGAGACAAGGGACTACTTTCCAGGTTCCTAGTCTAACCAGACTCCTCCTCCTACCCCTGCAGGGCTTCTCAGTGAGGCTGTGGGAGATGTCAAACACAGCTGCCCTCTTCTATGGGGAAATGAGACATGATAACAGGTTTGATAGTCATCATGTCTCCTATCAAGTAACCCTTCCTGTCATCCCAGGGCACTAGCTCCTGTAAGCATGTGCTCTCGCTCTGTCTCTCTCTGTTTCTTTCTCTCTCTCTCTCCCCCCTCCCTCTGCCCGCCCCTCCACTAATTCTCTATATTAAATTACAGTTGAAATGTTTCGAACCCTCTGCACCAGGATCATATGACAGAACAAGAGAGTTTGCTTTTTAATCTTGTCCAAGAGAGAGAAATGAAAATGACTTGCAGGATTTTGACACAACGATCAGACAAAAAAGATTTTTAGCTCCCACCCCTCAAATAAATAGTAACTTGTCAAGTGCCATTATCAAATCATAGAGATCAGAATTCGTCTCAGTTTTTTGTGTGTCGACCTAAAAGCAATAAAGAGTTATAACTGCATTCCAAGTTATGTTTGGATTATTGACGACTCCATGACCAAAGATTTGTCTGTCCTGAAGGCTGATGGAGTTTGAGCTGATTTATCTGTTGGAACTGGAGGCCCAATCTCTCACTGAGCCATAAAACACCACAGTAAGCTCTGACCATGACCACTATGTATGAGCCAGTGGGCCTGGATTTTCTGATGTGATCAGCTCTGAGACCAAACCCCTAAGACTCAGATGGAGGGAGGGAAGACTCATTTTCCATTCCTGGTTTCCATTTGCATTAGAGGAAAGAAAATCTGCTCTAATAAAGACCTCTGCTGGTGCTGAGTGATGTTCCAGGATTATTTCTTGCCACTGTCCCTCCATTAAATAAATTGCTGCTGTCTTTGATTTTTCTTCAAGCGACTTAGATCTGTGCTAGGTGACTTCAGGCTTAACCATTTATTTTGAGCCATGAGGAAACCACCAAACTGAAGCACACAACTTGGGGCAGGGGGGTAAGGGGGAGAAAAGGCCAGGGAGGGTGGGACGGGGTGAATCTCTGGTATTACGAAGATGTGAAATTTATATATACATAAATTTTTAAAAATAATAATAGAATAAAAAAACAAACATTTATTTTGGGTGACTTGGCCAGGAAGATAATGTTCAATAAAAAGTCTAGTTTGTTGGCCCTCAGGTGACAAGAGGAATCAGGATAATCCTGTGCCCCTTCCCCTTCCCATCTGTCCATCCACCATTTACTGGTCTTTTTCTAATGAAGACAGATGTCAGACAACTCTGGTTTATCCAGCTACTCAAAGGTGTACCTGACTTCCCCATTTATTAACAATGGTGATTCATTACCATGACAATTGGGAAAAACTGATTACCTTTGAATTGCTGATGAGGTAATCTAGCCTCTCTCTAGCCCTGGTAATGAATCACCATTTTCCCTCCCTCCTCTGACCTAATTTTCCAAATCATGTACCTGTATAAAATATTGTGCAGAGGCGTGCATCTATTTATCTTACAAGAGTTCTCTCCTTCTGAATTCAAGGGAGAAGACAAACCCTCCAACTGGGAGGGAAGATTCATGGATGTTCTGGGTAGGAACTCACCAGGGTCCAATCTCTCAGATCATCAGCTTGTGCTGTGCACAACCATTTCCATTCTCCTGACCGAGTCCCAGGTGTGTGTGCCTGAGGGAGATGGAGAAATTTACAGAGGCAACAGAATTCTACTTTCCTCCATGGAAAGAGATGTCTGAACCTTAGTCTTAAAAGTATCGGTTTATTTATTTATTCCTTAGGATAAATTTTTAGCTTTCTGATGTCTCAACAAAGAGGACTCAAGAGTCTCAAAATGATTCGCTTAAATCAATGGTAAGTGTGACTACCTTTGGATCTCAGTCAGTTATAGAAGTTGGTCTCTGATCTTTGCTTATTGATGCTTTATTATTTAGGCTCTTGAATCCAGGAATCTTTCCCCATGCAGTAAAAGGATCTGATTAACCCTATGAATTTGTCTAGAGAATGGAACTGGAGTGGGGAGATATGTCACCACTTTCTCTTAACACTCTTCTTATTTTCTTCTGAGTATGAGGAGCATCCCTTACTCCATCTCCCTATTCTTAGATTCCCCAGTTAAAAACCCCAGGTTAATTTTTCCCCCCATGATAGGAACACCTACCTTTCAGCTAATGCAACGCTATATAAGCAAGAGGGCAAATCTCCTGGACACAAACTTTGGGAATTTGTATACCTTTGTTAACACATTTGCGGCACGTCTACTTTACTGGGGTCCTGAGGAAAATCAAAACTAATTGGGCACCTACTTGATGCCTCAAGGAAATATCTTCCATGTGCAAAATAAATGTCAGCATGGTACAGAGCAGCCCATCTCCACAGCAGTTTCAGGTCTGTCCAGGCTCTTATTCTAACCAGCTTTCTTGGTTTGGAATTTCCCCAGAATTGACCCAGAGAAAATCTTGGTTGTGTGTGAGTATTTTGGAAGCTTAAATCACAAAGTGGGAGAATTAAACAAGGAAGGGAGAAAACCAGTTCCAGCATGATTCAGCGATGGGAACTCTAGTCCTGAAGTAAACTTAGCCAAATCAGGGGCAGCAGGCCCTTAGAATGACCCGTGTCAATCAATTGGTTAGAAAAAAAGCCACACAAACTAAATTTTACATGCTTATCAGTTACTTAAAATTTAAGAATGGCAACAATGTCACTTTTAAATACTCACAAGTACTTTCATATCTATAATATGAAAAGGATTATTCTGTGTGTAGCCCAGTAATTCAAATTAAGAAAACAATTTTTCTTAATTTTAAATGGAATTTCCTTTTTTTCTCTTTAGCTCAATGCAGATGAACTTTCCTGAGAATTAAAAATTTTAAATTGCACTAAAACTTTTAAAATGTTATGGTAAATATGTACAAAGGTTATTGTTACTCCTTAGATTCCAGGGTAATGACTGTGTACTGAACAAATATTTTGGAAATAATCTTATTAATGAAATTTAACTTGATCATATTTCTTACATGAGGGGATAAATTAGCAATATATCTACCTTACTCCAATGTTTTGAAACATTATATAGTACTATATAGTAATAGATGAATGTTTTAACAAAAATCACATTTGTCTCCATAATGAAGCTAAGTCACTTAAAAAACAACTTTATTTTCTTATATTTCACCCAAAGAATTAGAAATAATGTTTTAAAGTTGAATAAGTATTAAAGTTTAGGGAAGAAAAAGAATTGATACTTGGGACATAGAGACTGAATTCCATCCATCTGTGGTAGAAAGTAGGCACTGTTCTTGGGGATGTGGGGGAGTCTGGGCCCCAAGGAGTTCAGAACCAGACCTAGCAGGATCAGTACTTAACTGACTCCTTCTTTCCATTCTAACAACATCATCTTTTTTTCCCATCCTTTTCGAACTGTCTCCTCTCTGTCTTGAGAGAAGACACTCTGTAGTGTGACCTTACCTCAGTACTCAGGTCAGAATACTTTATAGGAATTTCCAGAATACACGAAGAGACTCTAACTTTGAAGGGTCATTTAAGTCTTGATTGATGATGGCCTTTTCCTACCAGGTTAGAGAATAAATTCAACATGCCAGAGAGCACAGCATTGGGTGAATAGGAGAGAAAAGGAAAAGAAAACCCAACAAAACAAAACAAAAACCAGGGCATGTTATTTCAACTACAGGATCCATAGTTGAAGAATCAGTTTCTCAGGAAGCTTTCTTTGACCCTTCTCTCCTACTTCAAACAGGTAGTAGTTGCCATCCTCAGTTATACCCAGTTATGTCCAGCTGACCCTATGTTAGTAAGTCTACATGTACACCTAACACATTATAATGGAAGCTGTCCAAGTGCCTATAATAGCCAAGTATTTCGGCATTAGGATTTGTTTGTTGAGCAAATGAGGGGAGTCATGTTGTCATTCTTCTGGTTGTCTTTTCCTTTGTGGAGGCTGCTGGATGCTGCGGGATTCCTCATTGCCTGTTATCAACCCTCTCTATGGCTATATTTCACTTTTCCCTTGTTGCCAGAGAACCATGCTGTGACCTAAGGATGGTTGGGGTAAGTCATCAAATGGAAGTTCTTCTGACACTCTTTGCAGACTCCATTTAATTGGCTTTTCTAAAGGCACAGACGAAATGTAGGAAGACGGAGGAGAACTTACAGCTTCTTGTATCAGCTAGAGGTAATCTAATCATTTAAGGTTGAGACACACAATATCCATTTTTGTGATACATTGATTATCTCCATTGATTATTTCACTATGGTGAAAAGGGACTTTGACTCAGTCAAGAATTGTGACTCACACATAGAAAGGTCAACAGAGCACTAAAGAGTTTAGGAATTCAAGCCATTTTAAAGTTTTTTTGAGTACTTACCAAGTACTTGAATATGCTTTTGTGATGTCATATCACAAAAAAAGTTCCTGAGATATTAGATTGTAGTACTGGATAAAATGACAAACCCTGGACTAGATACAAAGAGGAAAGACTCCAAGCATGTCCTTCTTACTAAGGCTGTTGCGGTGGAGTTATTTAGCATTTCTACTTTTAATTCACACATCCAAATCATGTGCATGATAGTCCAGTCCTTTCTGACAACAAGTAGAGTTCTAAAAAGCAGTCATGTGGAAATGCAGTAAATCTGACTAGTGGGAAAATGAGTCATCATTGAAGGGATCTCTTATAAAAGGGCATTGCTATGTGCAAAGCACTGAGGAGATGTGTGCACGAAAGAACCAGGCATAATCTTTCCTCTTCAGTGGTGGTTTGAATTCTAAAATCCAGTGAATGATAGATGGGTTTATATATTCATTCATCAAAAACATTTTTTTTCACCTCTGCTTTGTGTTGAGTGCTATCCCAAGAGCTAGGGAAACAGCAGTGAGCAAAAACAGACAAACTTCATCTTCATGGAGATTGTGTGCTTGAGTACACAAATACTGTAAGGGACTGTGCTTGGAGGGTATGGGGTGTGATTAGTGTTGATTTGAGAACCCAAGACCTTGCTTTAAGTCCGTCAGATATAGGGATCTTGAGAAGGAACATCTGCTTCAAAATTGCAGCAAAGGCAAGAAGGTAGAACTTTTCTTTCTTCGTCTTTGTAAATTATAGCCTATATTTTCAGAGATCTAATCATCCTGAGGACAAAATACAACAAATGCATTTTCCCTAGTGTCCCTTATCTGAAAACTGAGCCAGACTAATATATCACTGAAATGCTTGTTTCTCTTGAAGTGAATTTATTTTCTCTTATACAATGTGAATTTTGTGATTAATAACATTTCTCTCTGACTGCTTGGAAGCATAGGGCTAAGTTTAACCTCAGAATTCATCACTAATTATATTTTTATTAATTTATGTACATGTGTTCTACCTATCCACTGGTCATAGCTTCCTACTATATGTTCTTCAACTATTATTTTAAATATTTTTCTGCTTTATTATGTCATATGCTTTTGCCAATACTATCCCTAAACTTGAGTGGAATAAAGTGGGGGTATAGATTTTAAATAAAGAACTATAAGCTACTATCTCTAACTCTGGAGGCAGCTGTCAGATAGGACTGCCATGCCTTTCTTGATGTTCTTCTTAACACATCTTGAGTGATGAGAGCCTAGAGTGGACCTTTACTGATGGAGAGGGTATAAAGTGAGGCCTCAGCAAGCCTGTGCTGGGAGCTGGTACAGTGAGATGGGGTATATAATAGGGAAGTACCAATATTTAGATTATACACAGCCATCCTGCTGATTTATTTTCAATATTTAACACAATTTGCTCATATTAAGTTTATTGTCTTATTTATTCTTTTTTTTTTTCCTTTTCATCGTTTGACATTTGCTTCACGAAGGCATGGATATAAGTGCGCCATCACCAGTGTATGTCCAGGTTGGCACTTTGCTTGTCACTGTATTGGTAATCAACAAAATCATGCCCAATGGTGAGTGGAGTAGATGCCAGTTGACAGGCACTTAAATCTGAAAGGCTTCGTTCTTGAGCAGAAGAGATCAGTTGAGGGATGTAGAGCGGGCTTCTTAGAAGAAGTAACCACTGAGTTGTGAACTGAGTAAATAGGCTTTTCTAGTTGGTGATCTGCTCCTTGCTAGGAGAACTTATGGGAAGGTACTGCTACAAATTTACCCCCAAGGCAGGAAAATTGCCTGCCCTAGCAGAAGTAGTGGGTCAGGAGGCTCATCTTTATCCAAGAGACATAGCTACCTGGGTTCTGATCCTTTAAAATATGTTTTCATTCCTCTCCCTCCTTCCTCCAACTTTTCGTTTCTTTTATTTGCTTTCCTTGTCAAACAAGGAGCTGGAAAATAATGTAGTTGTTGCTGTTTTTCAAGTTGTGTTGAGAAAGATACTCATTAAAATTATTCCCAAGCCAGGAATATAGGACTAGCCCATTAACTATATACTCTAGGACCCTGAGGCCTAGAATATCTTTGTGTGGATAATGAGTCCCTGGGAAATCAGATATTAGTGGGAGATGGAGAAAATGACAATACTCCATGGCTAGAAATGCAGAAGGAAACTTCATCTTTAACAGTTGGTCAGCACATATTTGAAGAGACCAAGTGAAAATAGATCTGGGAGAACTGTTAGATGGTCTAACCAAAGAGAATTTGTCACAACAAAAGACCCAGAGATGGGTACGCAGGGTTGGTATGGGGGGTCACCTGGATTGACTTGCCTAATACTCAAGTTTCTTTATTTTGTGAGAACATGGAAACTGCAGTCATTGCTCATATACTAACGATTGCTTCACGGCTAAAAAAGTTTTACGCTAGCTATTTCCATGTTTCTTGGTGTATCCATGAAGATTTTGTATCAATATTGAACCACAGTCCAATTTTAGGAATACATTGTCAATAGGAAGGCAGCTCCAAAAATTGGGTACCAATAGTGCTCATGGCACAAGTGAGGCAAATGCAGCATCTACGACCCTGTGCATATATGTTCAGGTTGTGACAACTTTGCTTGCTTCAGGCAGTGACTGCTACCTAGTTCATACCAGCTCAAGGATGCATCCTGATTTTGAAAAGTTACACTGTGAAGAAAAAATTGTCAGAATTAATAAAATGTGTTTTTTTTTTTTTAAATTTGGGATCAACTCTCGTAATGAATTCTACCCAGGGCTCATGGGTGCTGGGCTCCATCCCTGCCACTCATTCAGTTTTCCCAATTTTGGTTTGTCTCACTCAATTCCTTTTCAATTTTATTCCAAGAAACTTAGTCCCAATTCCTGGTTTTGCCTGTCTTGTTTGCATCTTTACTAAGGGTTCAAGGAAATAATAAAATTTTCCTAAAAATTCAAACTCCAGATTTGTCACTCAGAAAAGGGCTTTTCTTTGATCTATTACAGATCTCAATCAACTCACGCATTTTCTGTTTCTTCTTGTTTTTTTTGGAAAAAGCCAAACATTGTACTATTATCTTGATGATCTGAACTACTCTGTTATTTTTAGACTAGAAGTTTAACAGTTAATGACCGAAAGTTTATCTTTTTATATTAAGATAATAGGTCTCTTTTTGTATCCCCTCCTGATTAAATGTCTTTTTCTTATAGGTAACATTTATAGAATCCAACCAACTTTCATTCCTTAATATGAGTGGATAATATGTCCTTTCTGAAGAGATGGATGACTCAGAAAATACTGGAAAATGGCATATGGAAGGAGAACAGAAAAAGAAGGAAAATGGGCATCAGGAGAGCTGAGAGGATCACTTATTCAACTAGTAAATTTCATGCCTGTGATGGCAGACACTGTCTCATCAACAGATTTCACTTTCTTAATTTACTTAATCCCCTTTCTCCTCTTAAACTATTTCTTTCCTCCTGCTATATTAAGTTTATATTTTATTTTTTCCAACTCTTTACAGTGACCACTCTGATCTTTACTTTTCAAATGCTATGAATTGACCTTTGAAAATAGCTTTGTTTATGTCTCATCTGCTTTGATATTATTATTTAATTTTCATTATTTTTGACTTTTCATAATATTCTTACAGCTCTCACTTCTTCTCACTTCTCTTTGCTTTTGTATCACTTATAGCCACTTCCTCCTTCCCCCTATATCCCCCCTTCCTATATACACTTCAGAGCTAGATGATATCACAGAGAGACAAAAAAAAAGACAGCATCCCAATTCCATGAAAGGCATAAACCCTATATTAATATCACTAGAAAGTAAAATCAGTAAAGGATGCATCTTGTATAAAATGAATATTCTGTCTACCACTGAATCAAAGTGGGAATTTGGAGGGTACTAGTTGGTAGCCAGTTTTTCCTTATGATTTGCTATAAGAAATACTCATCATTTATTATCACTTTTATTTCTTTTATTTAGCATGTTGAAAGTCTAGTACAACACTAGGCAGTAAAAAAGAGACACAAACCTGAAGATACATAGTGGTTTTGAGAAATTACCTTGTGAGTTTTCAGTCTTGTAAGAAAGATGAACACTAAAGAATAATCACCCATAAAAGAAATGGGGATGGTAACTGCAGCTATTTTTCAGACTTGGAACAAATGAAACTGTTTTGGGATTAAGTGGGGTGGGGGCAGTCCCTGTGAGAATGAGACTTGATCTGAACGGTGAAGGATGAAGCTGTGGGAACTGAATCCAGACACAGAGAGCAGGAGATGGCACTAGAGAGAGAGAGAGAGAGCATGCATGCTAGAGCTGGAGCAGCAGGCAGGGACCTGTGGGTACTGCAAGCTTTAGTAATGATTTTTGGTCTTCATCATGACTGAAGCCACTGGATGGTTTTGGTCAGATCTGTGTTTTGAAGAAAAGTTTCTCTCTCTCCCTCTCTTATCTCCTTATTTTTCAGAAAAGTTCACATCTATTTATCATTTCTTTTTATAGCTGTTGCATTGGAAACATTTTAAAAAGGTAAGTCTGGTCTGAGAGAGGTCAGTTAGAAGGGCTCTGCAGGTCCAGGGGTGACAACTGTAGCTTGAAACAGGCTGGAGGTGGTGGACACAATGAGAATAGGATGAATCTGTATGTGGGAGAACCACTGGGATTTGATGATTATCAACTGGGGAAGAGCAAGTGGCTGAGAGAGAGATGAAAGGGCCTGGGTGATTCTGAGGTTTCTTGTCTGGGTACTTCCTGATGCCATGGAGAGCTGGCCAGAACTGCAAGCAGGTCTGGGGGCCAGCTCAGGCTCTGTGGAGGTGGATTTCTCCTGGTAGTTATCTTTCCATCTCCATTATCTGGCCTCCACTCACTGTTTTGAAATGTGGTTCTCTGGGATCTGCCTTACAGTATGTTACTGAGTTGGAGGGTTTGGTTTTAGTTGAGGTGGCGGCACTCCTACTCCCAACAGCCCCCCTGCAAAGTCAAGTAGAACCAGATGTTTAACAAGATCCTGGCACCAACAGACTTATTTAAAACCGGATCAAGGGCTGGAGCAATTTGGGTAAGGGATGGGGGTTTTGAAGTGTTGGCCACATGAGATGATGTTTAGAAAGTTTCTTGTCAAATGGTGTTGAACTGCTTCAGAGACAGGCTTGCCTCTCTTTCTTATCTTTGTTATGACTGCAGCAGCAGCAGGGGGCGGCAGGCACCTCATGGGTGGCATTCATGACATGGGGCTCCGATGGCAGCCACTCACAACTGCATGCTGAGCAGGGACACAGAAGCAGGGCTCCACATCTGAGATAAGGTAGGATCTACCTCTGACATAGGTGGGAACAGCTGTAGGTGTGCCCGACCGGGCATTGTGGGCTAGACCAAGTTCACCCTCCATGGCACAGGTAGTCTTTGCGGGCATAGAAGACATGAGTTTCAGTTTCTCTGTTCTGACACTTTCATTCCTTGTGGTCTTGTTGATTTTGGAAAGACTGTTCATCCCCAAACTAGCCAATTTCTAAAGATAATTAGCTTACCCTGGGGATGTATTTTCAAATACAAACCAATAACTAAGAATCTACACCCCAGGCTACCTCCTCCACCAGGCTTTCATACTCCTGGTGCCACTAGCCATGACCCCGATGACCCCAGGTCCAGGCACCTGAACTAGGAACTGTCTCTGCTCCTGGGACTCACTGAGTTTATTCAGACTAGGTAATCCTAAACGTACTGACCCCTATTCACCAGTTCCGTAGCCACCACAATAAAGGCACATGCCCAAAGTCCTTTTGGTGCCCTCTGCCTTTTGAACAGCTTTTGGGGGTATCCCTTGGGTGCCTGACCCCACAGCTTGGCTTGCCCCTTCCTCTTGAGAATTTCGAGGAATGAACTATTTTCAGTGACAGTCATGTCTTTGTCTTGAATATTTTAAGAACAAATCTCATATTGGAAGGGAAGGAAACAAGGGTGTCCTCACAAGTAATAAGGTTCACTCCCCTGGAGCCCATGTCTACTTGCAGGTTGGGTCTCACAGCTGAAGAGAATCATAGTTGTAGCTGTTTTCCATATGTTCCCCCAAATACTTCTCAACGAGAAGTGGGGCCTAAGTCCCCTCTTCTCAAATCCAGGCAGGTTTTGTGAGATATTTTACCAATAGAGTTAGGTAGAAGTGATCCCATTGAACTTGCAGGAGGTAAGAAAATGTCTTGCAATTTTGTCTCATCCTTTTGAGGGGAAATCATGCAGCAAGTCTGATGAAGCTAAGACCAAAGGGCTGGAGAGGCCAGTTTTGGTCAACCTCTTCTCAGAATCTTATACCAAATTAACATGGTGGTTATTTTAGGCTACTGAATGTTGGGGGACATTCATTATTCAACAAGAGTAACTGAAATAATAGAGTCCATTTGTTTTGCATTTACCAGAGCAAGAACTGTAGCAAGCCAGGGATTTATATACATTTTATCCTATTAATACCACTACAAGGTAGAATTTGTACTCCTTGATTTGCATGTGTGGAAGGTGACACTTGGAGGTCAAGTGGTGAAGCCAAAGTCACATAGGACTTGGTGGGTAGTATTGAGTACATGGGTTCAGTCCCACTATTATTGCACTCCAAAACAGTCCATCACTTTTGGGAAACAATAACTAAGGACTCAGCTCTCTTTAAGGCATCACTGCCTCTCAGAAATGCTGGTACTGAAATGCTCTCACCTGCCAAGGATTATTGAGAAATTTTCACATTATTATCTCCACATGATGTCCTTTTCATTTAACATTTTATTCTTTCCAAAAATATGTTGAAGGGACTGTGTTAGTGCTTTCATTTTAGAAATTTTAGGTTTAGGTCATCTGAATCTCAGATTAAGAACTAAGCTTGCATCCTCTCCCGGTTGACTCTGCCGTGTAAATACTTGAAGGATGGACAATCTCTACTGTGCTTCTCATCCAAGTCCCTTCTTGGCAGACCACCACCAGGTGAAGAATGAAATATCACCCTACACAGAGTGAGAGCATCTTAGATATGTGTGAGTGAATAAATTAAAGAAAGAAAGGCATTTTTAGCTACTGTTTTGTTTCCTAGAGACTGTCTTAAATTGATGGTATTAATTGAATTGTGAGATTTCCTAACACAAAACCTTCCTCTGGGTCTCACTTTGGAGTGGAGGAGCTTTCCTTGATCACTTAAGTCATGCAGTAGAGACATCACCTTTCTCGCCACTCTCCAAGCAGCACGAATGGTTCTGGAAAATGCCCACTGATACACTAACCCTGCATCAGCTACCTTTCCCAGATCTGTTTCCTTTACACACCTCTCATGCTCCCCTCCCCTAGAGAGCAGGAAACTGGGTTTCAGAATGTCCCTGACTTGGCAGGTGAGCAGGGATAGACAAGGCCACGTTTGAAGTAGAGGCAGCTGAGGGCACCTTGACACCCTTGGCAGGGTGTTTGCTGAGGAAGGAGGAGGCTGGTGGTAGAGCACCTCCTCATTTGGGCTCCTGGGAGGATGTGAATGAATGTTCCAATCCCGGCTCACTGACATCTTTCTGAAAACTGACAATATAGGGCCTCTGTTTGAAACCAGCTTGGGTAACTATACAGATGCCACAATGGTAGTCTTAGTCATCACATATTGTGTTTGGGCATTTTATGTCCCAAACATGCTGTTTCCATGGTAACAAATTCTCATAACTAATCTGCAAATAGGCTTTTATTCTCTACATTGTGCAGCTAAGGAAACTGAGATTCAGAAAGTTTAAGTCACTTAACTAAGTTTACATAGCTAATAATTGGTAGAGCTGGCATTTAGAGCTGAGTTTTCACTCATTTATAAATCAATCTTTATTGAATCTTAAGTGTGTATGTAACAGACTCGAGTTTGGCACTGGGAGCACCACAATGAACAGACAGATACATTCTCTCCTTATATCCTATAGGGGAAGAGAGTTGGCAAACTAGGATATGGTGTCAACAAATTGGGCGAGAATTTTCTGATTTAGATAAGCCTTGAAAGTGAGAGAAATGTGAATGCCTAAAAAAGAGTGATCTGAAAGGAGAAGTGTGTGCAGAAGGTGAATCCATGTAAAACCTGTGAAGTCTGGGTCATGCATTTGTAGTAACAGCCTCAGGGTGGGATTTTGATCTCAGTGTTCTGGAACTATAAGCTCTAATAAAGGCTGTCATTGCTAGCCAAGGAGAGGAACAGGTAGTTTGGGAGAGAGGATGCAGTGTTCAAGTCATGAGACTAGGTTTGCTCCTAAATTTTCTGTACAACCTTTAGCAAAAGGGGTCAGCCTCTCTGGTCCCCATGTCTACGACAGAGCATGTTGTTCCCCTGATGAGGAGAATAATGTGAGAAACACTGTACTATACCCCAAGGACCTCTAAGATTCAGAGATACCTCTCCCCTCTGCACTCAAGTTTTGCATTAATGATAGTGTTTCCACCCAGCAGGCTTCAGGGAAACAAGCTATGAAGAAAGGGTGCCACTTGCTTTTCTCTTGACTGCCTGGAGCCTCACTCCTCCTGTTTCCTGTCTTGGTGGTATGGGGGGGGGGAGCTTTCTGCCGCCATTGATACCAGCTTGATATTAAGCCTCTCCCTTTGTCACGACAGGATTTAATGTACTCTCCATTCTTGGCACTCGGCGACCTGGGAGTCCCCTGCTGCCTTTTCCTCTATCAGAAGCTTCCATGCCCTCTTCTCTTTGTCGCTCCAATTGCTGTTCAAAAGCTCTGAGTTATCCTTTCAAGCACATGTGCCCTTGCAAATCGATTTCCCCACTGGCACCTTTCACTTTGCTGAGAGCAACCTGTTGGTTTTTCTGAAGCAGCAGTACATTGTCTCTGATGCCTCTACCCCCACCCCTTGAGTTTCTGCTCCATCTCAAGCTGGTGTGTGGCAAGAATTCCCATAGGGATTTTCATTTTATACTGCTGGGTTGTTCCTTGGCTGGTGTATCCCCATGAAACCCTGTCCTTCTTGGCATTCTCTTTCCTTCTACTGATTTCTTTGTTGTGAACCCCATGCAGACAGAGGGGGTTCTCATGCTATAATTGGCAGACCGCTGTACTATAAATTTACCGAACTCAGAGCTCTGGGTGGGAGCTTTGTGGTATGTGTGAGCACAAGCATGTGTGTGTGTATTTATGATAGATATTCAAAAGAATCTAGACTGACAGAATTCACAGATAATTGTCTGGATACATCTGAAGCAGCCTCTTAAGCAGCATCTTAAAACTTTATAGAAAGAGGCAACATCTGTCATCTGCATCCTTTAACCCCCCCCCCATGCAAATAATCACTCTCTCAACAAGCTTCTGAAATATACATTTATTTGTTCACCCAGCTGTGTCTTGGAGTGATCTGTAGGACTAGATCATTTACTGTCTAATAAGCATTTGTTGAGTATATGTTTGGACCCACATTCTGACAGATGCTGGACTCATAATCAGGAACCCTGAATTCTCATCCTAACTTTTCAGCTCTAATTTGCTGTGCAACATTTTGTAGACACTTAGCCTTTCTGGACCCACATGGTGTTGGTATAAGTGCTCCCCTTTCAATGTGTAAGTAGGTAGGAGAGTGGATCAAGATATTGGAACTCCGTGAAAAGGAAGTCTCACTCACCCTTGCCCCTGGCCTCCTCCCCATGCACCAAACTCATTCATTCTCTCTGCCATCTCTACATCTTCTTGTATAATTGTCTTACTGGATCTTTATAAATCTGCCTTTCCAATGAAACCATAAACTTTCTGAGAGTAAGGATGTCTACATGTTGGCTTCCAGTTCTGTACCTGGCATGCAACAAAATTCAGTGATTATGTGATGACTTGACACAATAAAAAGATCAGAATATCTTCATGTCTGATTGAGGATTATTTTGAATTTTGTGGTGGAAAAAGCACTCTAGGTGACTTTTTTGGGCTTCTGTAATGTGGGTATTAACTTGAAGCGTTAGGGATTTGTAGACATAATACAAGTACATAGAAGTAAATAGACAGATATGAATGCATATTTAAATATTTACCTATTTAAATATTTTCCATTTGTGAACCTTAAAATTTACTGAAGAAATTAAAAAATAAAAGCTGCTAAGAACAAAGAGAAGGGCAGAGGAGATAATGGCAGTTGAGAGATGTCCACACAGTTTTTGAAGATGGAAATTGGACTCATATATTGGAACTTAAGTAATAGAGGAGAAGTGGGAGTGTGTCAGTATAGGAGTGAATCAGAAAAGCCTACAAGTAGCAAGATTATCCCAGAGCAGAATCTGATAAATGCTCAGAAGTTGGAGGTACCGAATTCCTCTAGGAACTTGGGTAAAGGTTAGAAGTTTTTGGCAGAAAGACAGAGAATGATATTTGGGGGTTCCCAACAAAAGCTGGTCTACCATATTTTCATGCTAGTAAAGTCTCTTGTCAACATACCCACTCATGCATACAGAGTTCCCACTGCCAGTCACATCAATATGATTGGGTAGCCAAGGACTGCCAGGCTTTTAGGAAAGCTTCTACTACAAAGTCTGGACAGCAGAAAATTAGAAACAGAAAACTGCAGCAAATTTGCAAGACAAGACTGTTAAAGTAGATTGTATTTACAAAACAGGAATAAGAGACTACAAAAAAAGAATATTCTGAGCCGAATGGTCTATTGAGAATGAAAATATAAATATAAAATTAAAAGATTCATTCTAAGTTGGAAGATACATTGATGAAATTCTTATCAAAGAAGAGGAAAAGATGCAGAGAGATGGAAAAGAGAGGACAATAAGAAACTTAGAGGGTCAGCCAGGATCTCCAATACTTTATCAACAGACTTCCAAAAAAGGAAACTATAGGAGTGATAGTACTGAAAGAATCAACAATGGAAGTTTTATTAGAATGGAAGACCATGAATCTTCTGAGTGAGAGAGTCCACAAACCTTCAGCTCACACACACACCGTATATATCACATTTCACCATACACATGCAACATAACACATACATGCACAGCACACGTGATACCAAACATATAATCAAATTCCATATGCCACCACACATCAATACACACATACCCTATCATGCAGCATGCACCATACCATACCTATACACATACTATACCACATACTGCATGTATACACACCATGTATCAATACCACAAACACAAACATAAAATGCCCATACCTTGCATAACATATCTCACTCACATATACACATATACCACACATATTATACATACCTACCAATATGCATACATATGATACAACATGCAAACATATCACACAGCACAAGTATAGCTCCCACAGATGAATACCTTTGTAGGCTTATACAGCACAAGTATAGCTCCCACAGATGAATACCTTTGTAGGCTTATACCACATACCTGCACAAACGCACACATATACATACATGAGCAATCAAGAAATGTTAATTGATAAGATTCTGTAAGACAAAATCTTAAAATTTTCCAGTGTAAGAGAGAAAAAGTGTAAGAAAAAAAGCCTATGGTGCAGGGAAGTCTTATGATCATTCTCTGAGGAGAGCCTGCTGTAGGGTCCAGTCCTCATGAATGAGAAAAGCAGAACCTCAGAGACTTCTCAATGAAAAGAAAACTGGCCAATTATAAATACCTTTTAATGGACCCCTTTACAATGATGCTCAGCAGAAGATAGGACAAGGAGTATTGACAAATCTCTCAGTGTTTTTAATATGTCCCTAAATTGTCTGAACCCATAGGGTCTGTTACCTCAGAACTTAACTACAAACATCATACCCACTTGACCTTTGACTGTGTTTGCAGATGAAGCATCTTTTTTGAGGGCTTTTGGAAGTTAGTCTAGAAGGTTTCTATGACCTCTTTGGTCCTATGACTTGTATGCCTCTGGCACCAGGGGGTGTGGTTTGACTAGCTCCAGCTGAGTCAAAATCTCCCTGTGGAAGTGGACATGTTCACAGCAGCAACCTGCATCTTTTTTCAGAAATAACATATAGATACTGCTGTCCCAGCTCCTCTGCCCTGTGAGCCAGGGGCCCTCATTGGGGGATGCAGGTAGGTGGTTTCAGAGGTGTCACATCTCACTAACACAGGATTTGAGTTCACCAACTCCCAGTCTCTGGGACCACTCTATGTTAATTCCCCACACAAGACAACAAAGGGGACCCAGGACCTGAACTGATGGACGTGGGTTTGAGTCCTGCCCCTGCCTCTTATCTTGGGTTCTTTCCATTGCTCTTCTGAGTCTGTAGCAAACTGATTGGAGTGAACATGATTTCTAAAGCCCTATTCAAATGTGTGCCTATTTCAACCCTGGGGATTTATGATGAACATGACACAGGCTTTCTCCTCAAGGGATTTCTGGCTTGCAGCTCCATCAATCAAATGCATAGGAAATGACATCACTTAGTGTCAGAAGGGCTACAAAAGGTAAGTGTAGGGAAATTGGCCCTCCAAGGGGGAACCTAACCAGTCATGGGTGGGGAGCTGCATAGTCACACCAATGGAAGGGACTCCTGAGCTGATTTTTAAAGAAAGGGGAGGTCATAGTTGGACTTCTATAGGGTGTTGCTCCCTGGCTTTCGGTTCTGCTGTGACAGGGTGTGGACACCTTGCTTGGAGAATTCACTGTGCTGATCAACACACATCTCTCAACTACATCAGAGATTTACTCATTGGGACAGCAAAACTCACAGTTCTTTCTTAACCTCTGGGTCACTGTACATGCTGTTCCATCTCACTGGAATGTCCTTCCTGTTGAGTTTCCAGCCCTTCTTGATCATTCAATTTTCCCAAAACGCTCCTCAAGAAGGTTTGTTTTGATCCCATTTCACACAAATGGCAGGCACACTTTGAATGAATGAAGGACTGAATCAGTGTGTGACACTGATTCTGGAAATTTGTGTGTTTAGACAGTCATGCAGCTTGCCACAGACAAGCTGAAAATCATCTTTACTCTATTGGCTAAAGCTCTCTAAAGTTATCCATCCTTGGCTCTTGCCCCTGTGTCATCACTCAGAAAATTAAAAAGGTTGCATCTCTAGCTCCTTGCCCTCAGTGCTGCAGCCATAGGGCCCAAGAGAGCTGTATCAGCTGTGAAATGACTTGTTAGATCAGCAACCATAAGGGACAGAAACATCTGTCTGTACCCTGTATCACTAATCATTGTCATGGTTTCTAGTCTGACTACTGACACCTGCAGTTGAGCCCAGACTTCTGGGATCTGAGACTGGCAATTGGTAAAATGCCACTTCAAGTGCAGGCCTGTCCAGAGCAGTCAATGTTGGCTGCATGGCCTGGCCCCAGGGCAGGCAAGGAGGCAAGCAGCTGACATGGGGTGGCGGGGAAGGGGCACTACTAGTAGAAACTAGGTTTAATGCAATGAGCTGAGCATCTCCCTCTTTAGGTTTTGAGTGTGGGAAAAGTTATGACACCATGTGCTCCTGTTGATGGCTTCTACCCTGACAGTGTGTAAAATGACAAGGTTTACAGATGTCACTGGAAGTATAGTTATGACTGATTTTTGGACAACCAGAGAAAAGAGTTAAGAGGTGACATATGGAAGATTCTGTCAAAAGTAAATTCCATTGAAACAAATATGACAAGGATTAATAGCTTTCTTATATAAAAAGTACTTAAAAATCAATAATAAAACATGAATACTATAATAGGAAATAGATCTAAACACAAAAATACAAGAAGACTATAACTGAGTGCTGAACATTTAAACAAATTCAGCTTTGCTAATGACAAATCTTCATATAGAAATGAAACCTTAATGTTTGCCTATCAAATAGACAACATGCTTTTAAAGATTATTACTATATTTTGAGAAGACTAAGTTGGTTACACATTCTTTTGGGAATGCAAATTGGCATTACCTATAAGGGAAACAATTTTGCTGTGTGTACCTAGAGACTTACAAGTGTTCTTAATAGTTGACCTATATTTCTTCTTTTAGTCATGTCTGCCAAGGAAACAGGAACTAGACAAAGATTTATATGTACAAAGATGTTTATTGCAGGGTTATTTGGGAGCAACTCAAATGCCTAACCATAGTGGAATGATTAAGTAAACTGTAATATAACAATGCAGTGAAATATCATGCAATCATTAAAATAATGCTTTTGAAGAATTTTAAATAGCATGGAAAATACTCATGATATTTTAAGTGAAAGAAGCTGTATATAAAACTACATGTACATTGCAAATTCAATTATGTAAATATTCTTCCCCTTTAAATACTATCTGCTTTCAGAAAAAAAAAACATTTGAAGAAAAATACCAAAATGCTATAGTTATCTTTGGATCAAGAGATTGATACTTGAAAATTTTTTCTTCACATTTTTTGAAATTTTCAGACTCTGTACAATGAATGTATTTGTAACTCATCCACATACTCATTTTTTCAATAAATTTATTGAGTTCATCTTACGTCTCTTATGTTCTAGGTACCAAGTTGAAAAACCTACCAACACTCTCTTGTATATGGTTGCAAGTATCGGGAATAGATTACTGTGTTTTCCAACAATGCTCTTTTCTGTCTAAGTTTCAGTATCCATATCTCTACTCTCTCTGTGCTGCATTGTTCTTACAAATAAAATAAAGGGTGATGCAAGTACTTGTTAAATAGTGCATCTGTAACAGAATATTAGAATAGGGCTTGGTGCAACTCTGGAAAGCCATACATGGGGAACTCCTTCTCCACCTTCCCACCAGTTCAAATTCCATCCAAACTACTACAGAGAGGTATAGAGCCAGAAAGGATTTCTTTTTCTTCACTAGTGCCCTCTTTCTTGTCACATAATCCTTCTCCCATTTCCACAGGTGTGGAACACATTCTTTGTTTGCTTAGCCTTCCAGAAAACACCATGTCAGCTTTCACGTTTATATGCAGACATGGAGTGCCATAGCTCTTTGAAGCAGATCCAACTATGCTCCTTGTTGAACAAGGAAGGAAAGAATCAAGCAGAGTGACCACATTCATACAAATGTATAGAGTCAGGTGCATCTAACACCAGTCCATCCAGAGACCTGCATCTCGAGCCTAGCCCTGGATGGGGTTCTTTTCCTGAGAAAGAGGATCACCTCAAAGAAAAACAGGATACTGAAAACCCAGAACTCAATATAAAAAACATGAAAGCCACTGTGCTTTGGTTACTCAGGCCCAATTGAATTTTACCAGTGGGATTAGCCCTCCCTTCTGCTCTTGAAGCTGATTTCAGCAGACCTATGATCTTCATGCACAACTTTATTAACCAAATCCTATGCCACTATGATTCAGAACAGGCAGAGGCACTCAGTCCCTTCCTCCCAGCTGAGTTGATTCCATCTTGGTTTGTGCAGCAAGTGGAAGTAGGGGTGCTTCTCTTCACCTCCTTTTCCCTACCTGCTGTCCCCACTGGTTCTGGGAGTGTGGACAGGGAAGAGTGGAAGAAGACAAAGAAATTTCTTACTTCCCTAAAGTGACTAAGCTGCCTGTACCTGGCAGTTGTTTACAGATGCTTCTAAAT
>PVHY01001171.1:135807-172048 GCA_004024945.1 Uropsilus gracilis
TTTTTTTTTTTTTTTTTTTTTTTTTTTTTTTTTTTTTTTTTTTTTTTTTTTTTTTTTTTTTTTTTTTTTTTTTTTTTTTTTTTTTTTTTTTTTTTTTTTTTTTTTTTTTTTTTTTTTTTTTTTTTTGTAGCTAGCGTTGCTAACCCCAGTGTACTGTCTTTTATGTGTAGATTTCCAATATCAACTGAAGTTACACTTGGGGAGGATCCATTTCCATATGATCCCCACCAGTTTCCTTAGTAACTAAAAATCTGATCTCCAAGACCCATGAACCATGTTTCTTTGCCAGAGTCAGGGAAGATGCCACCTATATAAACCCCTACCAACAAAGGGAATGGCACCACTATGATGGTTTCAGTGTGTGTGTCTCTACGCATGCGTGCACACACAGATTCTCTGATTTATAGCATCTCTGATATATATATATCAGAGATGCTATAAATCAGAGAATATATATATATATCTGCTATAAATCAGAGAATATATATATATATATATGAAAAAGTCAAAACTCAGAAAGATGGAATGTGTTTGGTAATATCTTGTGGCTAGTTGATTCTGAAGTCACAACTCAAACCCAGGTTTTCTGACTCTTGCACCAGAGCTCGCTCCCTTAGACAGTCTCATTGTCTATGGAAAGAGGGACCCAGAGAGGATTGTATCAGAGGACCACTCAAATATTCCAGGGCTCTGAGATTATGCCCACTCCCTGGCTCCAGAACTGATAATAACTTCCTGACACAACACATGGAGGGACTTCTGGTTGTTTATTCTGGATGACCTTGTTCACCGCAGGTCAGGCTTATAGATGATCTCCATTTAGAGCAAGTATTAATTTCCACTGATTTCTGACCACCTTGGTGCCAAATCCAGGACTTGGTTCTTTGCACACAGTATCTCTGAACAACAGGGAAAAATAAAAGTTGCTGGTAAGAAACACTGGCATATATTTTAAGGCTTATAATTTTCTAAGAGGAGGTTTCAAGTAAAAAAAATATTCATGTGAATAGCAGTGTTATTTTTAATCATCCAAAAAGTGTGAATGACACATGTGTCCATGAACAGATGACTGGAAAAAGAAAATGTACATTTACACAGTGTAATATTATTTAGTCACGAAAAGGTACAAAGTACATTCAGGCGTGACATGGTGCTTCCATAGAAGATGGATAACATGGGATGGTAGTTCCTACAATTTAGCTGGGAAATGGCCTTTACTATCTAAGTTTATGTTCTTATAGTCTATGATGTCTGAACAATTACAAAAAATCACCTTAGAATGTATTTCTTATCATTAAGTGGTACCTAGCTTGTACTGATATCTATTAAAAAGTGGAAGAACTTTAAAACATTAAGTTATGTGAAAGAAACCAGTTGCAGAAAGACAAACACCAGGTTTCTTTTCTATGACATGTCTAGAATAAGAAGATAGATATGGAAAGAAAATAGAGAATGCTTGCCAGTAGCCATAGTAAGGGGAGAAAGGGCCTGATTGCTAGACAGATTTCCCTTTGGAAATGTTCTAAAATTAGATTGTGATGATGATTGTGCAACTTTGTGAATATACTAAAAAACCATTCAGTTTTGGGTTTTAGCTAAGGTGGATTTTAAGCCATGTGATTTATAGCTCAATTTTTAGGGACATAAGTAAAAACACCAAGGAACTCAAAAGGCCTAGCCGTGAGGATTGCTTGCTGAGAAACCTAGGAATCCAATTGTAAGAATGAATCAATGCATTCGCTTTCAGAACAGAATTACAGTGTGCTGTGGTCTTAGGAATCTCTCCCTGCTCAATCTCTGTATTAGGACTGAGGCCTATTAGCTCTGTATTGGAAGTCTAATCTCCTGCTGAAGATGTGAGAATGAGTAATTTACTTTCAGTCAATCAAATGTGCTAAGGGGGAACTCTCAAGGTAATCGAGGGGAGGAGGGATTGTTTTGTTTTTCTAACATTATTGAAGACTCAGGAGAGCAGCTGGCAGCCTCTCCACAGCTGGGTGAGGCCTCTCTGCAGGCTGCCAAATGGGCTGGAATCCCCAGCAAATCATCCAGACAGCCAGGACCATGAAATCCAGTCAGACCCCCAAAAGGTGACCCTTATAGCCCCAGTGCCCTCTGAAGCCCTCTGGGTAAGCTGGCTTCCATTTCTGGTCCTGCATGGCCACTGAGGAATGCCAAATATCTCCACGCCTGGCAGCCACAAGGTCACCAGGTGTTTTAAGGCCTGAGAGAAGGCCCAGGCTAAGGAGGTGTTTCTGTTCTTTCCCCCTTCTCCTTCCGGGAGCCCTCCCCAAATCTCCTCACCTCAAACCCTCTCCTGTTTCTTCTCCACTGCTGGTTTATGTGTGTAGACAAAGCCACAACTTTTTCTGTGGGCTGGGGGAGAATGCTGGAGGCCCATCTTCTTGGGGGTATCATTTCTTAGGGAAATGGTTGGGCTAATTGGAGACAGGTGTCCCCAGGTGCTAACATGAAGACTCCCACTGGAGAAGTGGGTGCAAAGTAAAACCACATGGGCTACTTACAAATAAGGGAGGTGTGAGCTGCTGGCCCTTTACCTTCTCCTTCCTTCTCCTGTCTCAGCCCCTTTCCCAGAAGTCTTCACAGGGGAGAAGTTCCTAAACTCACACTTCAGGTGGTATGGTTGTGGTTTCCGCACAGAAGAGTGACTTCTCTGTGTCTGTTCCCAACCCAGCACTTGAATTGGGGTAATGGGGGGAATGTGCCTTCTATGTAGTAACAGGAGTGTGAATTTGAGAGGAACTGAGAAAAGTAAGTGGAAATGGGTCCTTTGAGAAGAGATCAGAAGAAAAAGTTTTGTTGCTTCAGGAAGACTAGAAACTCTCTGCACACATGCTTTAGGAATCATTTGACTCAGACTTGGATCCTCAGGAAAGAGTGCATTCTAAAATTTTCACACATGAAGTCCTCTATAAATGTCCAGGGCCACCGTCCATCTTCCAGGCATGAAAACTGAGGCTCCAATGTGACTAACCTCACATGAGTTGAGCAAGGAGGAGAATTGGTGCCTGTGACTCCTGAATTCTGGGCTTCTTTGTGTGTTAAGGACAGGTATGGACATGGGTGGATGAGCTGGGTGCATCTGATAATTTCTCTGCCCTCCTCTTTTCCATTGCTAGATCCTCTGGGAACAAAGGCCTGCTAAGAAGGTGAGGAAGAACTGTTGGGAGTAGGGAGATATCATAGTCCCCCAAGTTATACCCATAAGAGTTCCCAATCCATCATATCATCTGATTTCTACAATATTGATGACTGATTGACAAGGTTACCCACAGACCTCAGTTTGTTGCTAAGAACAAGGTCATCATGTTGCTAACACTAGGGCTATAAGACATTGGCAGTGCAGTGAGGACATTGGAGATGTGGGGTATATATCTGAAATTAAGAGAGTGTCATGGGATGACTGATTTCCTTATACTACATCTTATACAAATTTAAACTCCAATTAAACTTAACCACCAGTTAAGTCATGGGTTTCCAGAACATTTTGTGATGGTGTCAGGGTTATGCCAGCTGTTTATTCTAGTGAGCACTATGACCTGTCTTCCCTCTCCCTCACCTTGCATTCAGCCTGCCTGTTGTCAGGCTCTCTTTTTCTTCTCTCACCAGCTGCTTCCTTTCTGTTTGTTCTTACTGCCTTTCTTGGGTTACCACTACTTCTATGAGCATTGTCTCCTTTGTGCATTAGGGCTCTGTCTTCCATGCTGACCCTGCCTGAGAACTCATCCTGCAGCCAGAGGCATCTTTTGAATTACAATTATGGTTTCTTCATTTGTTGCTTACTAGTTCCTATGGCTGGCATTTTCAGGAGAAGGAAGTCAAACATGTGTAGGACAAGGCTCCCAAAACCTGGTTCTCATGCCCTTCTTAGAGTCTTCTATAGACCAGCAGCATTACTCTTTGTTCCCTGACAGTGTTCTGAGAGTTCTCACTTTTCAATCTTTGAAAATTCTATTCCTTCTGTTCCCATTACTCTTTGCATTGCAACCTGTTCACCTAGCTACTCCACCCCCACCCCCCACATACTTCAGTATAGATAACCCTTTCTCCAAGAAGCCCCTACCCCTGATCTGTGTGCTGGACAGTGTGTCCCTGCTTTAGTCTCCTGTCCTCACCTGACCTGTGTGTTGAAGTTATCTGAGCACCTCTATTTCCACCTTACCAACCTATGATCTCCTGAAGGGCAAAGACTAGCTCTTCTACACACAGGTGTGCACACCCCCACTGGCACCTATGTGCTCACACAGAAATGTACACATACCCTGAACATTTTGAAAACAAATGAAAGTCCCTTATGGCTGTAAGTGGCAAAACCTTATTTCAAGCCAACTTAAAAAAAAGGGAGGGCTTATTAAGCAACAAATCAATAGGTGATATTGCAGAAAATCAAATGAAGAGTTGAATAACCTAACCAAATGGGTGAGGCAGAGATGAGAATAGCCCAGAACATCTGGAATCCAGAGTTCATGCCTCTAATATTCTCTTTGTCTCTGTTACTTGTTTTTTGTTATCTTTGCTTCCCTGAATGTTTCTATTTCATTATCTTTCCTTTTCTCCTCTGCATGGTGTGAGATGCTGCATGCACAGTTTTGGACCTCCTGTCACAGAATTTTTGCCCCTCCAAAAGAGCTGGCTTCTTCAGACCCTTCTGAAAAGTCATAGGGGAGTCTCTTCATCCACCAGGAGTGTGGACAGGGCCCACAGCAAAGAACTCTGGCTAGCCCTACCTATCTAGAGTAAGGGGGAGACAGTGAACTCCCTCATGGTATAGTGGAGGTACCCACAGCTCCCTTTTATTGACTGCATCTAAGATGGTCACTTAGAGGAGGGAGAGGGACCCAGTAACTCGTGCCATGGAAATGGCTGGAGCCTCCATGAAGATGGAGTCTTCAGGTTGAAGTACCTTTTCCCATGTGGTGTGTAAGCAACATCAAAGTGGGTTTTATGGCCCCACTCTCCACAGACCCTCCCACTTACCTTTTTGCACCTTGACTCAGCTGTCATTGAACTTGGGGAGAAGGACCAGGTGTCAGGAAACTGGTAGCTCAAAAGATTTCCTCTGGGGAAGAACTGTGGTGCAGAAAGAGGAAGGAAGAGAATAGGAAGTGGAGGAGAAATGGACTAAGGTGTAAAGGGGAGAAGAAAGGGAATATGAAGCCGGGGCGGGGGTGGAAAGACAAAGGACAGTGGTAAGAGGAGAGGGTGCAGAAAGGGGAGAAAGGAAGAAAAACCTTTATTGAGTTTTTTGAGCCTGATTACATGCAAGACACTTCTGTACCATCCTTCTCATTCTCCCAACAGCTTTTGTCAGGAAGACACATGTGGTCCCACTTCCCAGAAGAGAAGACAGAAGTCACAGGCTGCGAGTTCCCAGCTTACTTCTTCCCTGCTGAGCTTTTTCTGGGTCCCTCACCCACCCAGCATCTGCTCATCTCCCCCCACTTTTGTTGCTGTTGTTTTTTTAAGTTTTATTGAGATAACATTGGTTTATCATCCTATATGATGTGGAGGTATAAGACCAGACCTCTTCATATGTATGTTACCACACCACTCCCACCACCGAGGCATCCAAATTCCTCCATCATAGTCCATTGTGGAACTGAAGCCACTAGAGGAGGAAGGGAGGGGAGGAAGCTGGGCTTTGTATGTGCTGTGGTAACATACATCTGAAGAGTTGATATTCTATCATCATCTCTGTTCTTCAGATGAAGAAACTGAGTTTCACTGGAGTAACTCGCCCTAGGTTGTATGATAAGAAATTTGGAAAGGCAAAATATGAACCCAGGTCTCAGATGGCCCTGGTCTTTCCATGAGTCACTCTTTATGGCTGAGAAAGAGAACAGTGAAAGAGGAGAAACGAAGAAGAAAAAGGAAGAGGAGAGATGGGAAGGAAAGTGGAAGGAGAGAGAGAACCATCGAGAGAAGCCCAGGCATTTCAGAATGGATTTGGGCCACTCCCATTCAGGTGGCACTGCCTCATGGGTAGCAAATGACTCATGGTCTCCCAGGCTGAGCTCTGTATGTCCCTTTCCCCATCTAGGGATGAATGTGTATCACTGTGGACAAGGCCTGAGCAGTGGAGGGGGCCTCTAGAAGGGGCGCATGGTGGCAGGGAGCTATCATCAGCTTCTGAGCACCCTCCCCACAGTGCTAGGGTGTGCAGGCTTAGTTGAGGTTGGTTGAGATTTTCCCTCGATTGGGGGAACCTTTGCCTGAGTAACAACTGGAAGGCAGTTCTCATGTTTGCATATTAGAGGTCTTCATTCTCATGTACTGGATGGGGATACTGTCTCAGGGGAATTAAGGAGATGTTGTCTTTATGGGTAGATCCTGAAAAAGCCTTTCTAATAGGTTTTCCAAGAAACCCTACCCCCCCAACCCCAGGTAATCTCTAGTACTAGTTCATAGATTTGAGAACCGCTGCACTCACCCATGCACTCACTGTAAGAGAGTATCCTAAATAGGGTGCCACATGGAAATCATCTAGAACCTTCATGAGGAGGTTGTAGACAAACAGGTGACAAGAGTTCCAAGCAAGAAGTTATAAGGCCGGTCAGCAGCTGATATTTAGTTACATTTGGGACATATTGAATCATGGCAAAGACTTTTCACATGCAGTGATCAGTACCAGTGAGATCCAGAGGGCAAGAACTAGTCTTTCTATTTTAGGAAGGAAGGTGGTCACTTAACCAGGTCTCCTGTCTAGCCAGTTGAGCTAACCAACCGTACTGAGGTCTCCCATCTAAGATGGAGTCAAAGCCAGGACAGTGTCCAATCAAGTGACCTTTTAACATAGTAGCAGGGCAGTATCCTAACCGGGAAACTGCATGTCTGGAGGAAGATTCTGATGTAGGCAAGGAGGGCACTTGTGATCTCTAGACTCTACTTGAATAATGATTTTAACATGGAAGAATCATCACACCAAGAGTAAGTCATCAAATAATGATGCAGTTCAGAAATGGTTGTACCCAAACTATCCTTACTTAGGGCATGAGCTTTTATTTTACAATACAAGACTTGCCTTAAAAAGTTTGAGAAGGTATTTGGCCTGTCCTTTTCCCTGCAATGTGAGGTTGTTACTGTACTTGTTACTTTGAGTAGGAGTCTTAACTGGAGACATGCCAGGTTCTAGAGGGCAGGTAAATCTGGGGAATGATGGGTGGCATGCTGAACACCCAAGAAGACAGAAGGATTCATGAGTCAGGTCTCCAAGCACCCTATCTTTTCTCTTTAGCCTGCTTCCCAACTCACTTTGTGAAAAGCTCACTTTGTTTCTCTCATACCAACCTGGGAAATATCCACCAGGCAGCTGATTCTCTTTGAAGAGATCAGAGGAAGTGAGAAAAGTATGGTTGGAGATGTTTCTTCCAGTTTAGAGGCAGAGAAGTCTAATAACTAGTAGTTTCAGTGCCAAAATTAACTGGCCATGTTTAAGTACCTTTTACAAGTAACTACAGTCAAGTGCTCTTTTGTGTGTGTGTGTGTGTGTGTGTGTGATATCTTAATTCAATTTCAAATAGATCCATTAAGAATGAAGTCAATATCTCATTTTAGAGGGATAGAAATAAAATTTTAGAAACTTTACATATTTCGTTCATGAATAGACACCAGAACATGAATACAGGGTTATCTGAGCACCAAACCCATGTTTTCTAATCACTTCCTCCAAATTGGGCTATGCCCCTGATTGATAGTAGAGACTCAAGAATAAGTGGCCTTGGCCATTGCTTGCTTTCACCAAGATGATATTTGATTGGAAAGGTAGGTATAAATCATTAACCACTAAGCAGATATGCGTTGGATGAAGCAAATTGCAATGATTAGATTGTAATATAGATCCATTTTCACATCTGTGCTCCTGATGTTTGTGTCTCAAATGGCCTGTGTGGTTGAAGATAAGCAAGAAAGAAAATAATTACAAGTTATCTGAATAAAATCTGCAACAAATTACCTATAAAACTATAACTATCCAAACAGGATGACATTTACGTTATAAGTTCATGACTCCCTTTCTTTCAAGTTTGCTAAAAAGAGAGCAAAGTAATTACAGCTCTTCTCTGATTGATTAAACATGACACATATGCTAATATGAAAGTAACTCTTGTCCTTTGTTGCTTCATCATCAGCCTTACAGTAATTTGGAAGGTAGCAGATATAATCACTTCAGAGTTGCTAGTGTGAACTTCTCTTTCCTAAAAATAGAATCCTGGATCTTCTTTGCTTCAATCCAGAGTTCATATTCCCTCTCTGTGTGCTAACTTTCATATAGACATGAAATAATGTTGCAGTTGTTAAAGTCTCTTTTTCCCCACCCATCAAACATCAAAAAACACATGTTGTCATGATTGGTTTGGCAAAAAAATCCCACCTGCTAAGATTTGCTTTAAAGCAATTATGTAGTTAGTGGTCTGTCAGATGGAGTATTTTTCACTCACTGCATAAAATAATGTTAGACATGACTTAGGAAAGAAGCACACAAAATTTAGAACATCAATAACATATGCCACTTGTCAACTTATAAGGAGGACTGTTCAATTTAAAGCAGCAATTATTTAAAATATAGGTCACAGCCACATCCATCAAGTTTATTGTGTTTTGAAGAGATTATGCTTACAAATGATTATTATAACAATGTTATAGTTTCAAATCCATAAAATGAAATAGAGATAAAAATATAATAACAGCACACACACCTTGTTGATTACGTGATAAGCATTTTTTAAATATTTGCACATATGAGCTCCATGAGTTGCTGCGATGATCCTCTGGACAGATACTGTTATGTGGTCCCCTTTTACAGAAGTGGGAAGAAGAGCACCAAGAAGTCAAAGAAAATTCCCCACAGTCAAACAGTTCTGACGTTCTCAACAAACCTTTATCTTTGTGTATCATGCCGCTTGAAAATTCTACAGAAGAAAATAAATGAATCCTTGGTTAGAGAAGATAAATGGGAAATGTTCAAGACTTGCCCTGAAGACCTACCTTTTCCTTGAACAAAACGGTCTGTGCATCCCTAACATCCCCTGGCTTTGTAGCTCCTTGAACCCAAAAACCTTTGTACTCAGAAGCAGGTAAACACAGGGCAGAGATCATGAGTCAGAACAGACTGCCAAAGTGATTGGCTCACTGTTCTTTGTTTGGGAAGTCACTGAGAGTTTGGGTGGTTCACTAACTATCGTGGCCTAGTCCCTGGTCCTGTGTTTCCCTGGTTATGCTGAAGTACTACTGCAACCCCATCTTATCTGACTTTTTAGATTCTGTACTGCATCTCTGTCTGGTTGTGAAGAAGTTATTCATAGGTTGTCTTCTCTGGAGAGTGAGTGTGTTTGATTCACTTATATTGGAGATATAAGTCCTAGTTCTGCCACTGATTGGATTCTGGGTAACTTTGAAAATAATAGTTTAGGGTTTTGTTCCTCCATTTGCTTATCTGAAAAATGGAGTTTTCAGTATGTATTGAAGATGACTTGATCTAACTTAGGTTTAGCATGGGCATATGGTAAGGGCTCTAGGGCAAGTTCCTTTTTTCTCTTTTTTTCTAAGCTTCTCTCTGGACCTCAGATTCTCATTGAGGAAAGAAAGGGCTAACTTGTTGACATACCTTCTCTATTATATTCAAAACTATGACTATTGAATAAACAAGAGACCCAAAGTCTGTTTGTATAATAGAGACCCAATTAGGGTCAATAGAGTGCTGTTTCTTGATGTTTCTTGAATAATGAATCAATTAATTTAATACACAAACACCGAGTCTTTCCAAATATGAGATAAACAAACTTGTTTTGCCCTTTGGGAAGAGAGAAGGGCAACACATTTAGATTTAACCCTTTACCTGCCAGAATAGAGCCCTGTCCTGAGCACCACAGGAGAATCAATGATAGGATGAATTCAATTACTTTCACTGCTGTGCCAACCCTGAGCACTCTTGGTCCCATGTACCTGCTTGAGTTGTGTGGGACCCTGGTTTCCTGCTCCAAACCAGAGCATCTTGACCCCCAGCATCCTTCCTGCTTAAAACAACTGGCAAATGCAGTCCCCATGAGGGCAGAAGGCTGCATGCCCTTGGAAGGGTTCCCTGCAAAAGCATGAGACACCTGAGTACAAAAGGCAATTAGTAGGAAGTTAATTAAGTACCCAAAGTTGACAGTGTGGATGACATTCATGTCTGGAGCTGCCAGAGAGCCAAGAATATGATGACAGCTTCTAGCTGGAAGGGTAAAGTCAATTTATTGCCCCTAGCAGGCCAAGCCAAATTGACTTCCTCAAGTAAGCTTTTCGTGTGTCTGCAGCCTGACCCTCTAAGGGAAGTGTCTCTGTTCCCCTTTTCTTTTCCTTCCTATTTGAGCTTTAGGAATGCATGTAACACTCAAGCCCCACTTGTTGGGGCTTTCTAGCATCCCCTTCCAATTTTCTAAGCCAGATTATCACTGACATGTATACATACATATATACATATATATGGATAGATATACGTATATAATATACATGTGTGTGTCTGTGTATAAATGATTGTTGGTAAATAAACTGAAGAATTTGCATGAAGTTCACCTAGTCAAGGGGGATAGAATTTGAAGTTCTATAGTCATGTTTTCATTGAACAAATGTGATGAGAAAGTCAAGATACCACAGGTTGCTGTATCTGGCCAACTGTGAGAGCTAGCCATCCCTTCTGACCATCCAGCTCCACCATCTGAACACTGTTCCTATCTCTAGTTCATCTGCACTGCCTCCTAGTGTTACATTCAGTGCTGACTTTTGTGGTGCTGTTGGGTGCCACCTCAGCAGCACACTGGTGTCAACCTTCAGCTGTCACTGTGAGCTTGATCCGGGTCCAAGCTTATTGGTGTGCCACCAGCATCAGGCTCTTGTTGAAGGAACAGCACCATCTTGTGTGAGTATTTGCTTGGATCATTGGACACTGTGGACACTACATGGGTTAGAACATCTGTCCACTTTTGACCTTGAGAACTCTTTCCTTTTCCACATCTTCTTTGCTAATAAATCCTGTTGTTGCACTTGGTGCCCGAGTTGTATCTTGCAGTTGTAAACACATAGGAGTGACATCTCCCCCAAGTTTTTGCTCAGTTTCAGAAGGGGAGAGAGAGTAGAGAGAGAGAGAGTGAAATATGAAGCATGGAAATGGTGGCTCAAACATTTGGAGTGATGTGGCGAGAAGTCTCAGGGAGAAAAGTGTCTCAGTCTTATTCTCTTCCCTCTTCTTTGCCCTGATGCTCATGGTCTGCCCTGGGTCTACCCAACTTGGAGCTACACATAGGGTGAAGGATCACATAACAGTGTGGGGGATGGGAAGGTGGATAAAATGAAGATGTATGTTGCATACATATTATGCACCAGGACCTTGCACACTACCCATGTCATGACACCTGTGCCAGTTAAGGATTGCACCTCCAATTTATGGATGGGATCCTCATCAACCCTCTCTGTGAAGATGAATGGCAATGCACTGCTCACCTCAAGCCCTCTGGCACCCAGCCCAGAGAATGCCCCACAATTGCCCCACAGCTGCCTCCCCAAAACATTTCCGACACTCATCAGTCATAACAAGCTTCCTGCACCAACTTGCTTTTCCAAACGCAGGATTTCTTATTGCCAAGTGTAATTAACATGATACATTGACTTCGGGCAGAGCTAACAAACATATATTAATTTTGAAAAGTCAGGTTCTTTTGCTGGAAAGGAGCTGCTGATGAACACCTACCACAGGAGTTTAAAAGTGCAGGAAAGGGAGTGGGTAATTATGGGCTGGCACAGTCACAGGTCTTGTGTCTGCCCCCCGGAAACGCCCTGACAGTGAGTGATTGTCCCTGCCTCTGCGAGGGGAGAGCAATCAGGGTTGTCCCAGTTCTGTCTCCCTGATGACCAGTCTTGCCCCTTCCCCAGGAAGCATCTTGGTTCATCCTGTCCCTCAGTGTAGTTCTCTCTGACAAGAACTGGAGCCTGAGCTATTTTCTGTTTAATTATTTCCCCTTACTTGAATATTTGCTCTTTCCCTTCCCCCAATGTCTGGAAAGACCAGCCTTCTAAGAGATGTGGGTCACTGGGCATCCCTGGGTGAAGGATGGAAAACAAAACAAAGATGCTTAGATCCTTGTCTGTCTCTCATGCAGGGCCTCCCTGACAGTTGGAATTTCCTTTAGAACTCCAGTTTCATGAGCCAGATGTTTCAGCAAATTCCCTTCCCTATCTCCTCTCCGAATGGGGAGGGTGGTAAAATTGGGAGTCTCCACATTCCTGGGTCCTAGGGTTGGATACCAGGACCATGGGTTTGCAGTCTTGGGGCAGGAGGTGGCCATTATATTGAAGAGACCTCCTCTGGTCTCTGGAACCCCTCCCATGCAGCCTGCCTTCTCTCTGTACCACTAAGACTTGGCACTGGGTTTAGAGCCAATTCTGCCATTCCCTTGCCCTGTATGTGGTCTATGTCTCTCCAGAAGTCCTGGGTCTGACCTCCGGTCTAGTTTCTTTCCATCAGTGGAGGGGGACAGACTACTTTATCTGCTTAAGCACCATCCCCCCCCCCCCCCGGGAAGCTCTAGGTAGAAATTCTGGGCTCCCAGTTAGCCATGGGATTTGAGGCCCGGTCCATGTAGAGTGCTCAGCATGGTGCCTACTCCGTGAAAGTTCCCCGGGGTGAGGCTGCTTTCCTCAGGTCTCTTCCTACTCCAAGTGCTTCCACACACACAGGCGCCTCTGGGGCAGTGGTAAAACATGTGTTTCTGACCTGAGGAAACGACCACATACCTTTGTTTAAAAACAAATTCTGTGGTTTCCTTGGTTATTTATAGAAGGCTGACTTTGACTCCCTGTCTCTTTTCTCTTCACTTCATTCCTCATCCATTGCCCCATTTTCCCATCTCTTACAGACCAGTCTCCATCAAGGATCTTAGCTGGATGTTTGTGAGGAGCCCAGTTTTAATATCCATGGTTTTAGAAGATCCTCTTTATGATGATGAGGATCTCCTGACTGAACACCTCTTGGACTTTTTCTTCACTGACACAATCCCCCTCTAGCAGTCATGGAGGACAGAAAATCTGTCCTCCCACCTCCCTCCTCAAACTTATCACCCCCAAAGTTTTGTGCCTTTTGCCTGGTGAGAAAACATCAGATGACTGGGCCTTGATTTTCCTAAGTTTCCTATTCTGGGGTTCTGACTGGAAAGTTACCTTGTTACCAAAATCAACTCTCTCCCACTTTCTTGAACTTCCTACTCCCTAGCCAGGTGGCTCTGAATAGCTCCTCTTGATTTAGCACCTCCTGATGGAATTGGTGAGCTCCTCAACCTCATCTATAAGGACTTTAAGACCAGGCTTCTCCATCCTGCCCTCTGTGAAGACCTCCTTGCCGGGTGAATGACATTAGATGCTGGGTTTCTGTTCAACCACAAATCCCAGCCTCCATGAGGGAGTTTGGACACACTTTCTCCAAATTTAACACCCTTGAGTTATTGACAATTTCATTCCAGCTGAAGCTGAGAATGCAGTCCCTCAGAGCAGCCCTTGGGCCACAGAGAGGCTCCTGAGTCTTCTCCTGATCTGGGGGCTAGGACCACCTCTCCTAAGAACAGTTAGTAGAGGCTAACGACTTATACTCTTTTCCATTTCCTTTTGCACAAGGCCTGAAGACACGTGGAATCTGAATACTACCAATAATTCCCTTAACTCTCTTGCCTAATAGCTATCAGATGGAGATGTTTGGTTTCCCTATTAAACTAAGCTGGCTGTCACCCAGAGAACTACTGTGTGGTGGAATTTCTATCCTGGATTCATTCACTTTCTTTTGCTTGACTCTTCTCCATCCCTGACCCAGTTTTAATGGGGGCATTCCCAGGAAAGGCAGACTGGCCTGGCTTTCTTCCAAATCCTCCAGCTACTATTTTGATATAGAAAGTATCTTTAGTCTCCAGCAAATTCAGAGAAGTTCTCATCAAGTTTTTGTGAGACTGCATCTTAGTTTAACCAAATTTACTCAATTTTTTAAAATAATGAATTGGTTTCAGGCTATAAACTCGTGGATTGACTTTTAATCAAACTTCTTTGTGGGCTTTGTGGCAGAGGTTTCTGCATGCCTGTGTCTTGAGCTCATACCTCAATCTCTCTTCACTTTGAAGGACTCACCATCTCGTGGTTGAGGTGATGGCAGAAGGGTGACTGTAATAAACAGGTGACATCTGTCTCTTTGGTAGTGCCCGGGCAGCACCAAGTCTCTGGGACAGCCTATGGGTGAGGTTGTTTCTCAGGATGTTGGGGGTGGGGGGGTGCTGTTTGGAAGAGGAGAGGAAAGTGAACAAACTTTAAATTATGTTTTATTTCTAAATAGTTATTGCTAACAGAAAACTAGAAATCCACAAGATAAATCATAAAGCTCTCCTTGCTCAAATAGTCCATGCTGCAGTCCCAGCCCCGTTCTAGGGCTCAACTCCAGAGCGCAACTCTAGGGTTCAAAACTCTTGGGTTCCACCCCTAGAGGCTCATTCCTGCAGTGTACACATCAGCCCTTTTCCTATGACAACCAGCAATCAGATGGCTGCATGGATCCACACTAGATGCAGAGACATCTATTTTCAGACACTCTTGTGTGGAAATAAATCATTTTAATTACCTCTCACAATTTAGAGAATTTTTCTTAGAGGTTCACATTAGACTTTGCCTGCTGTCCAGCCTTGGATGTCTGGGCTACTCTAGATCATCTAATGTATTTCACTAAATTTGTATATTTTTTAAAGAAAAGGCAAAACCGAAACAATCCAAAACAAAAAACCATCTCATACATCTATTATCCGCTCGCCACCATTTTTCTATCCTCCCTCCCTCCCTCCCTCTTCTATTTGGTAACTTAGTTCACCTCTCAATGCCAACTACTCTATTTTTATTTTATTTAGCTTGTGCATTCTACTTTATTTTCTTACATTACTCTTATAAGTTAAATTATCCAATATTTGTCTTTATATTTTGTACTAATTTCACATTGCACAATTCCCTCAAGTTCCTTCCATTTTCCTATGAATAGCAGAATTTCATCTTTCTTATAGCTGAAAAGTACTTTTTTTTGTATAGCTATACCACATCTTTATGCATTCCTCAGCGACACTCAGAATGCATGTGCATGTTAGCTATTGTAAAGAGTGCTGCAATGGGCTTTGCAGTAGACATAAGTTTTCAAGTTGATGATTTGATATTCTTTAATTAGAAAGCCAGAAGTAGGATTGCTAGGTTAAAAGCTAGTTTCTCGTTGTTTGCATTTTGAAGGAAGCCCACATGACTTTCCAAAATGAGTACAGCAATATACATTCTCACCCACACTGTATAAGAAGAAACTTTGTTTCTAATAAAACTTACAGGAAGTAGACAGGAAGTAGACAGTTCCTCTTTCCCCATGAAACCAAGTCTAGCAAGCATGCGTGTCCCAGCCAGCTGTTAGAAGCTCCCCAGCCGTGATCTCATTTCTCATTACTAATGGTCTACAGAAAACCATTGCTTTTCTGACTCCAGAGTGTGTGGATTCTCTGAAAGCAGGTGCTCTATTGGGGGGGTGGGTGGAGGTGGAAAATGAAGAGGTACTGATTAGAGATCAGCACCCATAAAAAGGAAGAAGGAAAAAACAGGATTGGGTGATGTTGAGTAGGGTGTCAATCAGGAAACACTTAACCCAGCTGGGAAAGTTCCATGCCAGCTGAAATGTTGGGCTTCATCTCCACAATGGAACTACTTGCAAGTGTTGTTGCCCTTGTAAGTCCTCATGTGAAGTGGGATCTGGTGGCACATATCTATATCTGTCTGAAGGTACCTCAAGATTGATTAAATGTTGACCTGGATGTGTGACACTGTCTGACTGCTCACATGACCCATGTTGGTGCTGCTGTAATGCCATGTCAGTGCTCTCTGAGTACTGGAGCAAATCCTCATATTGACCTGGACTAACTTGACCAGTTGGATTGTAGCTTTTCCTTCCTTTGTATTCTTGGTGGGCTGATACTGCAGTTCACTTATGGAGGGGTCCCTGTGGGTCTTACAAGGCACCCAAAGCTATTTGCTAACTAAGGCACTGTTGCTGAAGATCAGTCACTCATTTCTAGATTATAAATTTCCCTGCAGGCTCCTACCCACGGAAATCCTTATTTCCCTTCTTGCTGTCTTTCCCCTATTGGATCTTCCTGTCTGTCTTCAGCATAGCACATAGGTTCATCTGTTCATTTCCAAAGGTGAGCCATTTCTTCAGAAGTTCTTAATAGATACCAGTCTTCAAAGTGGCTGTTGTCTGTATTTACTAGTCCTTCATCACTGATTTCAGGAGGTAGCAGGAAAGAGTCTCAGGGAGAGGCCTAAGAATGTTACACTTCAGTTGTTCTAATGCTGTTTTACCTAGGGTGAACACAGTACTGCTCTCTTGGTTCAACCCCTGGATTACCTGCTCAGTGAATAAGAAAGATGCTGACTTATTTTGTCAGTAACTTGTCTTGTGACTGTGGGCAAGTGACGTCTCATCTCTGAGCCTCAGTGACCCCTACCTACCTACTTATTACAATAGGAATTGGTAGTGTGTTAGATTCTTAAAGCTGCTTCAATGAAAAAACAAGGAGGTATCATAGGAAAGCATAGATCTTTGGTCATGGATCTGGGAGCTAGGGATTCTCCATCTCAGAACTTCAACAAATCGTCCTGTGGTATCCATGCCTTCACTGATCCATTATTTGAAGACTATACTTTTGCCTTGGTTTCCTGTTAACCATTTTTGTTGAATCTTTAGATTATTAGAGGGGGTGGGACAATAGCAATAGGCTGATTTTATAGTTTTTAAGTAGTTTAAAACTTTTCTCTCATCTGTAATTGCTCATAGAATCCAAACTACAGAACAAATCAAAATGAAGTTGATGTGAAGGTACTTCAGAAGTGGAAGAATAAACTACAGAGATTCTACTGGGAGGGTTGCTGGGGATTTTTAAAAATAATTTTCTTATTGACATGCCTTTGATTTATATCCTTGTTAGCACTTTGGAAGTATAGGACCCTCCCTTCAGGTGTAATTACTGCAGCACACCCACCATCAAAGCACCCTTCATTCTCCACCATAGTCCACTAGGTTCGCTCCTCACCCTGTTCTAAGTCCTTGCCTTGCACTCACCCTCTGGCAGGTTCCTGGAATTGGAATAGGGTCAAAGATATTTGATCTACTTTTCTTTGGAGTCGATGTTGGTTCCATCAGTTATGCTAATTATTTTGAACATTAGCAGTGTACATGTGATCCTGTAAGATATTTACAGGATATCAAAGCACTGACTATCAGAGCCATTATTTTAAAAAATATAATTGTCAAATAAAGAAAAGGGGGAGTCAAAGCTATTTCTATAGCACTTTCTGTTTGTGGCCCAGTGTTTTGCTTACTTTCTATTACTGAGCCAACTAATCAATAATTGTCACTTAATAGTCTTTTATTTACCCAAACTTAGCAAATACATGATTTTTCCCTACTTAGCAAACACATTATTGATAGAGAATTGCATCTTTTTCTTTGTAGAATTATCTGTAGCTATGCTTATTCATGTCTATGTAGAACCATCTGCTAGAAGAAAGAATAAAGGGAGAATTTACTTTACAGTAGGCATCAGACACCTCAGGGCTCCCTGGCTTCATTGACCTATTCCCATTCTTTGAGGACCAAATCCAATAGCATTTTAGCTTTGACATGCAGTACCTCTGACAGGTGGTGTTCACCTTATGACTACATTCCCAGGATACCCTTGTCAGTGCCATTTTGGGACTCTGCTCAGTGCTCATACCCATCTGTGTACCCTCCAGAAGTTTAGAGACCTTAATTCCTGTGATACAAGACTTTGACCTTAGAGAGGTGGGATCTAGGGATCCATTTGTCCTCCCTTCTCTGACCAGAGTTGGCCAGGCTGAGAGTGGTTTACTTGGCTCTGAGAGAGAGGGGCCATGCCTGCAGAGAGCAGAGTCCATAATGCTAACCCTCTTTTCCTGATTTAATCTTTGCATTCCCCCTGTTCCTGACCTCTTGGGTTGCATTCTTAGTGAAAAAAGTAAGTTTTCCCCCAAACTCATCTGTCTGGGGAACTCAGAAAAGGACACTGGGAGAAAGAGTCAGGTCTCTGTCCTTGGTGGCCTTAGGGCGGGTGTGCTCCACCCTCAGCATGAGGATCTGATGTGAGTTTGTTGGGCTTGGGAGGTGTCAGAAAGGGACTGTCTATACTTTATGACAATAAAGTTGCATCAGTGATCTGTGCAATTTCTTTTGCGATGCAGCATGGAGGCAGCTGTTCCTCTTTTGGGGGTGGTTTTTGGGAAAAGCAACACCCTATAGAAGTAGGGGCTGTGAGGTCTTATGGCATGAGGACTGGGCACCAGGAGTCCTAACTTCCATCCAGACTTGGTTCTTGTACCAACTATGTGAGCTTAACTAAGTCATATTACCTCAGCAAATGTCATTTTTCTTATCATGACAATGGATTTAAACTATATTATTTCTATCATCATTTGCAACACTACAATCTTAGAATACACTGTAATTCCTGATTTTTGGGTGCATTTGAATGGAAGATTCTCCCACTCCCATCTAATAGGTCAAATTAATGTTCCGGTGAGAGTTTTTCACAAGAGAGCTGAAGAACAAATGATAATAAAAAATAGTTATGTGTGTATGTCACTCTCTTTCTCTGTGTACTCCCCCGACCCCCTGCCATTAGAAAAAAGATTTGGTTTAAGTCACTCTTGCCTACCACAAGGGAAAAGTATAGGTACTCTCGCAACCATGATCTTCAACTATGGGTAATTCGATTTCAAAATTTATTGCATCACAACTGGGCTACTGGGCTGATTTGGGGAAGGTTGCTCAGAGAAAACCCCATATATAAGGGCAAATGGACCTCCATGCTCTAATACACACACACACACACACACACACACACACACATACACACACACTAACCAGTCACCTATTTCTGCATGTTCCACCATCTTTTTCCCTGGTGTAGGAAGAGTAAATTTTCTGCATCTGAGGTCAAGGCTATGACCACAGTGAGCACACTGACCAGCAGGGACTGAGGGAAGGGGCCTTCATATCTTCCTTGGAAACTCACAGAGGCCAATGCAAATCACTTTTGGTCATTGCCCAAACTGGGAAGAACATTTTTTCCCTGGATGGATCATTATTAAACTTTTTATATAATCACATACTCTCTTCTCTCTCACATGTAGACATACACGCCCAAAGAGGAAAACTCATCCGAGCACTGGGTCATAAATTATATGAGGTACATTTCACCATAATATACATTTCTTTAGTCCTTTATGAATGTTCTCCATTTACCCCAGGGGGGTTTTAATGTACTCTGACATCTTACTTTCTTCCAAGTAGCATTGACTAGTATTGTTTAGTATGTGGGGCCTAGCTGGGCAAACAAATGATGCACTGGAAAATGAAGGCAGTCGACTCATATAAATGGGAATACAATCATGCATCTATGTCTGGGCTCCAGGGAGGTCACATATAATCTTTAGAAAAACTGGGTAAGTAAACATCGGTGAAAGAAATGCCTGATGGGGAAGGGGGCTGCATAAACAGTGCAAAGGCATAATTGCTATGGTTCAGAAAAAAATGGAAACCAAGTGATTCTAAAGCCAAAAAGACAGGAACCAGTATTCTATAACAAGTCAGTTCTCTTTATGTCTGATTTTTAATTATTTATATATAATTATATATTTATATATATTTATATAGTTCATCCTTCTCCCAGCCTCCCTCCTATCTTTCTTTAAAAGCACTTTGTTTTTCCTAAAATGGAAAACTTTGAGAAGGTAAAAAGTTGAGCAAATTAGAGACAGTCCTAGGACTTCTCCATTTTCTTCAATTAACAAAGTCAGCAGCAGCAGATCACTGAGCGCTTAAGTCTTTAAATGTTTCAGTTTTACCTTGCAGAAGATCAGAAACCAAAGCTCATAAAATTGAACTCAGATGAAGAACACTCCCGTCTTTGGAGTGCTACTAAACAATCTGCAAATTATTTAAATTAAACCAACCCGGTCTTCAACATCTGCACACAAAATGCTTAAATTCCAAGTGCAACTTTACTGGCATAAGAAAATAATAAGGGGAGTTCAATTTGTGTCAGCATGGCTCAGGAAAATAAGATATCATGTCTTGCTGTCTGCTTGATGTCAACTTCTCAGATGCGAGCCCTAATGCCTCATCCTAGACTGTCCGCACCAGAGCCTGCCAAACAGAGAAGTTCAGCCAAAGTTCACCAAGCTACTACCAAATAGCTCTCCCCCACCCCGCCTTTCTCTCAATCATTAGAAACCTTCTGTTTTATATTGTGCACACGTGATCATATCTACCTCTTAAAACATATATAACTCTATTAACTTCTATTCTTTGGGAGCACTGTTGATTCTTTTTATGATGAGTTTCTTCTATAGCTTAGAGTAAGTTAGTTTTTTTTTTTTTACTTATACCACATACACTAGATCCTATCTGAAATGCTCAGTTAAGAATACCCAGATAAAATCTGTAATATTCAAGATGATTTGATATATTTGTTAAAAAAAAAAAAAACTAGTTTAGAAAAAGAAGACTTCAATCAAGTCCTGTCTGTGATGGTTTCAGAAATGCAGTTCCAGCCTTTTGTTCTTCCTTTTCATCCAAATCAGAGACTCACTCAGGGCTGACCAAGAACTTGCTCCGGGGGACTAATAAACTTCCAGCCTCCCCCCAGTACTGAGGCCTTGGTTCTAATCTCTCTTTTTGCTGGAATTGTGAGCCAAGCGACCCACAGGACAATTACACAGGCCATTTTTCTCATTTTCGTTGTTTAGTCTTGATTTACTTTAGATGACTGCAACTCTCATTCCTCTCAGTGAAATTGTGCACCCACACTTTTAATCATGCAAAAACCAACATTTTAATGCTGTTGGATGATGTATCAATTTAAGGTCCTGGGATCACCAAAGAGCTAGAATTTCACTCAACAGCAGAAATGCAGGTTTAGTAGGTGTGTGAAGACAAAAATAAGCACAGTAAGTCTTTGATCTTCTGCGTGCATGTTCTATAAAAATACCTTTCCTATAGTGTAACATGTCATGTTTAATATATGTTCTACCTTCAGCATCTTTCTTCCAACAGTCACTTGGTTCTTTTCAAAGATTCAAATACCAATGGGCAAAACAGCTTGGTAGAAGGAAAGTCTTTTTGTCTTCATGGTGGTTCTTGGGGCAGGAGATGGGTATAGAACTCTCCATCCCAAAAGAGGAAGAATAACTCTAAGACCTATAATATTGGAACTCATTATGTGATCATTGTTTTCTTACAGTTTCACAAAGTCATGTTCAAATTCACAATGCAGATAAATTGCAATTGGTTATAATGATTGTAAAATGTTTCCTTTGCATTTAGTGTTGATGCTTTGGATCACTTTCAGATTCACACGGAATATTTGCCTATCAATAGTTGAATAGTTTGATTTAATCAAGAAATTTCATAAAACATTGCAGATAAATTTGTTTTGACTACAAACATTACAAATAAAATAAATCCTAAAAGATGGCAATACTAAAAACAGTCACTTTGTCACATATCCATCATTTTTTACCTTAATTTCTTTTCATCTTTTATATCATAAAATAATTCAGCTTCCACGGTGCATTTAAAGAAACTTGTCTGCTGATTCATATTTCACTTAATCTGGTATCAATTACTGGCCTAGATTTGGAAAATTCAATGTCTGTGTAGATGAAATGCTTTAATACCTTAGATAGTAGCTGGTTTCTGAATTCAGACTGAAATGGCATGGTCAGAAAAGTTTAAAATATTTTTGCTAGATTCAAAGACGAGCAAGATTAAAAATTCCCAAATGTGTATTCTGGAATCCCTCCAAAAACATTCCATCTTTATTCATTATTGGATATTGTCTTGATTAAAATTCCTGTTGGTTTGTTCTATGGTTAAGTAGTAATCTTGTATCTTAGCATTTGGAATGTATTGGTATCATGTGACACACACAGGGCCCAAATGAATATAGAGAGATCTCTTTCACAAGTCAACAAGGAGGACTTAGAGTGTTCAGATTTCAGCAGAACTGTTTTGGGGGGAGGGGGTTATCTGTTCAGCACATTCTTTCCAAAGAGTGAGTCAGAAAGAGTACTGTTCAAAGCAAAATGATTTTTCTACAGTACAGTGTCCTGAATCAAGTCAGTTTTCTCTAGAGGAAATGAGATATTTTTTCCTTTTCTTTATCTCTTTTTGTTCTATTTCTAGCATTTGGTGCACTTTATTGCTAGTTTCACCCTTTAACATGTGAAAAATGTACTCGACAATGCAAAGCAGATGACTCCGTCACCATCTTCTGAGTCACCATTCTGTTCTCTGAATTCCTGCAGATGCCTTTCAAAACCAGAAAATGATTCTATTTGGAGCCACTGAGATTAGGAATACAAATGAGAAAGATGGACCTACTTGTGAAACCATGCAGATGTTTGTGTTACTTGTCCCCAATGGCCACCTATTCAGCACCCAATTTTCCAGAGAACCCAGGCCCCAGGACTGGGCAAGGTGGAGCACAAGAGGACGCTAGGTTTTGGCAAACTGGGCTCCCTTTTTGTTTTGTTTTTCATTGTACTATCTGCTTGGAAGAATGACCTGGAACAGAGAAAAGGGATGTTATTGGTGAAGATTTGGGCCCCTCAAGATGATGTCAGCTATCTTGCTTTTTGTGAGCTGGAAAACTATGTCAGTAGGAAAAAGGTGGGCTCAGGCAGAGTCAATATTTTAGAGTTAAACTTAACTTTGAAGCAAGTTGCCAGGTATACTTTGTATGGTGGGTGGGGCCATCCCAGGATAGAATCCCAGTGATCAAGGTTCTGGAGCAAAGAGTCAGCTAACTGCTTTAGTGACTGCAGAGGAGCGGAGCACAGTTGGTGGTAATCCCTTTCTGTGCATCCAGGAGCATCCTTCCTACGGTTCTGGTTTTGCCTTATGGGAGATCAAACTGTAGGTTGAGTCTCAAGGTTTTGCCAAAGAATTTGCTCACTAAATATCTCACCTTCCTTATGCATAAATACTGACTAAGGGCAAGAAGCTATTGCATGTCCAGAGGTTGAACTTAAGTTCTAAGACAAGAAAGCATTGTCTTTTATCATCATGACCTTTTAACATCACGGTCTAGAACAGTGCTTGTAGGCAGATATTTGTAAATGAATGGGTGGTATCATACAAAAAAATCATACATCTGAATCAAAAACAAACCGATGAAAAGGTTTAGTGGCTTTTGAGCACAATATTAGACTCATTATTTTCACAAGTAGACAAGTAATTGTCTATACTGACAATGAGTCAGAAATTTGTATGTTTTCAGAGAGTATGTAAGCATTGTCCCATTTTCTGGGAGACTGAGACTTGGAGAGGGTAAAACATTTTCCTGAAGTCATAAAGTAGAGGCATGAATCACCTATGACTCAAACTAATGACTCCCATATCTCGGTGATGGTTCTAGTGATCTACTTACAATAGTGCTTCATTATTACAAACCAGTGTATCAGGATTGGGGGTGCTGGCATGATATTGGAAAAAGGCTGAAATTCTTTTTATGAAAAGTTTTTAGCATTTTTCAGATCCAAATCTGATTAAGTAAAAATATTTCTTACACTGCTTGGCTTGATACTAAAGAAATTGTTCTGAATCCAAATCCAATATAAATGTATTAGCTTTTGTTAGCCAAGAGGTTGCAGAAGTGAGGAATCAATCAATCTGCTTCTAGTCTCAGGGGTGACATAGGAGAGGAAGAGGGATGTTTGATCCAGTCCTAGGCTTCATTTCTAACTCTGCTGGTGAGCATCTGTGTGATCTTAGATGAGTCACTTCATCTCTCAAGATGGCTAGTTTACTGATGGCCAAATAAGAGACTACTAAGCATTGCTCTGCTTGCTGCTCAGACACTATCAGAATGTATCTGCAAGAAAAAACAAAATTAAGCTTTTTTACAAAATGTATAGCATCCAGTTGAGAAAAGTCTTATGCTTGTGATGAAAATATCCTGCATTCTGTAATAGTGGGCTGGAACTTTATCCCATCTACTAACTTAACTTTATTAATTTAATTTAATTTGCATCTTAGGTGATAACATATAGTTTTCTGATTTAGAATTTCACTCAACTTTTTCATCAATTTAATTGGGACTGTTTTCTTTCTTTGGCATTTGTGGATATTTTCCGATTTTTGCTTTTTCTTTTTAATGTTAGCCCAATCAAGATTTGTAGCTTTCCTCTAAGGAAACAAATCTAAATACCTACTTTCACCTCAGAAGGCAGCGAAAGTTGAGAGGATATTTTCCTCTCTATTCACATTTCTAAGACTGGCCCCAGATAGGGAATATAATTACGGTGTCTTCTTGCCCGATATTAGACAAGTCTGAGGAGGCCTGCAGTACATTCCACGAGCTCATGAGTAATTATGGTGTTGGTGATCATCAGTTACTTTATAAGGGCTCTGAATGCTGGAATTCTGGTTTTTCTGTAATAGACAGACCCCATGGATTTAATTACCACCATTTTGATGCTTGACAAATATGCTTCTCTTATAAACTTTGCATTTATGTTCAGATAGTACTGGGGTGTGTGTGTGTGTGTGTGTGTGTGTGTGTGTTACAACCACTATATACAGGCATTCATGAAAATAGCTCCCAAATTCAGATTGGATTTTGGTTTAAGTGCTCATGTATTTGATATTTTTTCCTTGGATGAAAAACTATTTTTCAGGTTCTCTTTTTCTCCACCTCCTTTCTACTCTCTTCCTGCCTTTTTCTAAACCTTATAATGCTGCATTTCCTTTTGAAAGATTAGGTAAGAGGGAACACGTGTGTGAAAGTCTTGGCCTACTCCCAAGTGCTGGGGGCTGGTGAGATGAAGGTCAAAAGCCAAATGACTTCAGCACCTGACAAGTGTGTGGATCTCATTATGACCAAGGAGTCTGGGGGGCTTAAAAAAAATCAATGGATTTGCAGGATGCATGGTCAACATTTATTGAGAAACGAGGACTTTAATGATTTTGTTTGCCACCATGGCAGAGGTATGGCCTTCCAAAATTTTTTTTTACCTCTTCCTTATAAGATACTTCTCATACATTCCATATATTTGGAGATTCACAGAGTTTAAACAGGCATTTGAGATGATCTTAGTCTAACCTTCATTTTACATCCAAGTAGCCTGAGCTCAGGAAAGAGAGTCTTCCCACAGCCTCATAACCACTAGGTCTTCTGGCTCCCAGCTCAGCTTTCCATCTTTACATTTGTTGGTGTGGTGCCGACTCACCTATCCATTTAGTTGCAAAGAATGTCTGAGTACTTAATTAGTTGGCACTGAGAGCCTCAGTTTAAGGACTCAGAAGTAAACCATTAAGGTCAAGTTTTGCCAGGTAAGGAATTTGTTAGCAAATTGAGAGGCAAGACTAATATCACACAACATACTTCATTGTAGGGCAACTAAAGGGCAGTTCTAGGACAGAGGCAACTAGTTGGAACAATCAGTCGGTTTTGGTGGACCCTGAACACTAGAACTACCAAGAGGAAATGAGGAAGTAGAACTTGACGTAGGTTTTGAAGACTGAGATTTTATAACTCCAGGAGAGGGACAGAGTTAGTGAAAGACTCAGAGTTAATGAAAGGAGCAGTGTGTGTGAACAAATGTTCAGAGTGAAAACAAGCCAACTTCTCTATCCTTGTGAGGAAGATCTGGGCTAAAGTTAGCTCCACAGGGAAAGGGCACAGTGTAGAAAGTCTTTGGTCCAGACTTGAGTGTCACCTTCCTCTTGCAGCAAATGGAGCTCTATTGGGGTTTTAAATGGAGCAGTGAGGAGAAAAAAAATGAAGATAAGAGGTTAAGAGAAAGACTGGCAGATTATGGGTGCCTTGGTGTGGGGTGTGGGTGTGTGGGTGTTTTGTAGTAACATAGACTTGAAGAGTTGTGAGTTCATACCTCTTAATCATGTACAGTTGTGTGACCCAACGCTACATCAATTATAAATAAGTGAAATAAACTTTTTTTATATTAAAAAACAAAGATTAGAAGGAGGAAAGAGCAGAATAGGGAACTGGTTGGATCATTTTGTGGGAACTCTCAGCTTGAGCTGATGAAACCTCTGAAGCAGGGGTGGGGGGAAGGGATTACAATGTAGAAAGTGCCTGGGGAACCCATTTACTCTGTTGGGCTCTGGGTGGGGATGGCAGCTACATGACAGCTCCTGGAATGACTAAGATCTTTCCCTTCCAAGACAATGAGAAGTTTGCCCTAGTCAACCATATGGCTATCCCAGGAAGGGCAGAACAACTTAAAATTCTTCTAGATGTAGAAGTTCAAGCAGGAAGCAGGGAAAGAGGAGCAATGGCCCGAGGAGACCAGTACATTGAGTGTAACATGGAGTGTCCATTCACTGGTCTGACTGTGGCTCTACTGCTTGGTTCTGCTCTTCCAAATTCTGAACTGTGGCCAAGGCACAAACAAATTCCACACCTTAGGGTTCTTCTCTTTGCTTTATAGACATATTACCTTCCCCAGGGTTTTGTGAAGATCCAAGGAGATGGCAAGTGACCTGTTATCACTGGCATGGTGCAGAGCTCTTGCTGCTGAGTTGAGGGAGTGTTTGATACAGGAAGAAGGTACCCAAGAGGAGGGACGTATTTTCTCCTAAGGAAATCACCACCCTCTGCTTGCCACATGGATAATTTTTCCACATCATCTCTTCACCTTTTTTCTCATTTAAGAAGTCAACAGAGACAGGACTAGCTGGAGGATTCTGTTCAAAGTGATTGCCATGAGCTGCTCTAAACCAGAACTGATCAGACTCTGCTGTCAAAGCCTTCAGAACTTGGGAGGCCCCATCCAAAGTTGAAAAATCAATGAAAGAATGGGAGGGGGGATGGTTGCTCATCCCTGAAAAAAGGGGGACATGGTTTTCAAATTAAATTTTTAATATATTTTTCTAAATTTTAACGACAACTCTGTCTTAAACTATTAGAAGCTTCGAGAGTTCTCTAAACAGGGTTTTCCTTGGAGATTGGTTTGATTATAGCTTGAGGGCCTGACTCCTTTCTAAACTTAAAGAACCAGTTCAATAGAACTCTGTAAATGCCCTTTCCTAAAAAAAGAGACTTGTGCTAGGAGCTGTGTCAGGCTGGAAAGAAAGGATGGTGACCCTTTGGTTAGGGGATATCTAGGATAATGGAAGGAAGGAAAAACACTCCCAGCACACACTGAGCACCAATGGTCTCGAGAGTGAAGGAAATAAAAATGTCTGTGGAGGGGCCATTTACTGAGTATTTGCTACACACCCCAACTTTTTCTGATTTTGATTTTATAGTGTCAGAGTCGAAGCAGCTCTGGATTTTCAAGGGAAGGCAAGGGGGATGCAGCACAGGGTTCTCCCTTGCAGAATGGCATAGATACAACTTTTGAGGGTTCATTCAGATTGACATGAAGAGGATGGATTTTGAGGCAGAGTAGGCAAGGGGCAGGAGACCAATAGGAGAGCAAATGGCAAGACTATTAAACTAGAAAAACAGCAGTGAGGAGTGATTAGACTTGGAAAATAGTTTGGCAGCAACAGTGAGGAATTGATCTTTGAGAAAAGTCTCCAGTTTTTGCTACCTGTATCACTAGTATCCAATACATATAAGATGTTCATGCTCATAGTCCTAGAATACTTGTTGATTAATTGCTTAGCTCACTATTCATCCTAAGGAAAATTTCATTGTTTACCCCTTTCTAGAGATGCAGACCAAAATTTAGCCATAAGAATGTTTATGTCCATGTTGGAGAAAACTTTTACTCAGGATAAATGTTTACAATTATTAAAACTCTTTTTTTTATGAATACTTAATGACATAAGTTTTATTCTGACATAATGTTAAGTCTAATACAAATGGCATATAAATAGTATGCTTCTGAATCAGTTAAAAATACCCTCAGGGAAAAAAGAGAAGAAAATACATGTTACATGTCAACATGGTAATCATAGTTCTCTTGAATATTAAGACTAGAGCTTATCCATTTTTTTTCTTCTACATATTTGGGGCCAGGGGAAGTGAGGAAAACTGTTTTAGATGTGCAAACAAAGTGTGACTGTATTGCAAGAGTAGCCTGGGCTTGCCTTACTTGTTTATGTGACCTGCCCAGCCTTTGCAGACTTTTGCATTTATTTCCCATAGCCAGGACCACTTGCTCTTATCAGAATGTGTTTGTGGAAAATATCAATACCTCTTTATAATTTCCTGCTGCCATAAAGGGGAAATTCAGGTGGAACTGAAGGAAGCCACACAGGCACCAGAGGTTGTTGACATGATGTCCATTGAGCCGGCTACTGGACAAGACCTCTTGGCTCCACAAATAAATGTCAATTTATCCTAACAGAATAATTTCTGGACCTTGGAAAAATTTGATTTTTCCAGAGTTTCCTTTTTACCACTCTGAACATCAAGGTTAACTCTAAGCAGATCAGATGATGACTGGGAACAAAGGGAAAACCATGACTTACAAAGGCACACTCTTATAGAAATGTGATGTGAACCACCTATGTAATTTAAAATTTTCTAGTAGCCAAAGTGTTAAATGCTTGAAAAAAGTGTATTTCATTTGAATAACATCTTTTATTTTATAAATCCCAAATACTGTCATTTCAACATTTTAACATGTAATCAAACATAAAGTATTAAATGAGATACTTTTACATCATCATCATTATTATCATTATTATTATCATTATGAGTTAAGTCTTTGAAATTTGGCATGCGTTTTGCATTTGCAGCATACCTTACATTTGATGGGTCATGTTTCAAGCACTCCCCAGCCTTCCGAGTTTAGTGGCCACTATGCTGATAACACAGGTGTAGAAAAGAGATGGGAATGTCAGCAACTTCAGGAGCTTCACCAGCTTCTTGGCTTTGCTATCAGTTGGCCCTGATTGGTCAAACTTTATTTTCCTCTCCTTGGTTTTTTATCTTCTAGATCATGGACCCCCACTACCTTGCCCACCCACTCAGTTAACAACAACTTACACTGTAATAGAAACTTACACTGTTTTTCTTTCTTTTTAAACTCTTCTAGATGTAGAATGGTGTGGGAAGCTGTGTCAGTAGTCTGATGTTTTTCTTGACTTAATATACTTTTTTTCCCCCCACAATGGAATTTGAGGTCTTCCATGATGGAAAATTCACAGAACTGAAGTCTTTGTCTTGAGGCGAGGTACTGACTTTGACTGCTCCTGCTATACCTTCACACTTAAAGATCCAGTTGAATCTCTGATGTTCAGTGTCAACTGACATTCATTCATCACTTCACAGATTCCTTAACAAACACACCAGGCATATTGCTTGGCCCCAGGAACTCCAAAGATTATAAATCACGTTTATTACTCAACAATTACTCATTATGAAAAACAAACAAGAGTTGTTTGACAGGTAGTAATAGATACAAAGTGAGAGAGGAAGTGTGGAAGTGTGAGGACACAAATGGAGCAGGAGTCCTTTTGTTTGGAGAGAATACAGAAGGTTTCACAGAGGAGGTGATGTTTGAGCAAGTCTTCAGGGATGAGTAGAAATTCACAAGGCATCAAGTAGGGCATGAACTTATACTTGTGTGGCCAGAACATGCAGAATTCTGGACAAGGGCCCCAAATTGGGACTAATGATCAAAGCAGATGGGCCAGCTGTGTCTACTGTTCCCTGACTGGAGACAACTAATCTTATTTACATAGCTTTCTGTATTTTGACTTTATCAAAATGTTACAAAATGAGATGCCTAGTTCTATGACCACCTCCAGAAAACTCCCTCTTTGGATACTTCACATAAATTTAAACAACTTTATATTTGTTTTTGCATAAGGATCTCTTAGACTCCATGTAAAAATTGTTTCTTTAGGTGTACCTTGAACAGATTTCTGAATAACCTTCAAAATTAAGTACCATTAAACCATAACCAAAATGTACATGTGGATTTGAAATGTGTCAACATGTGTTTTGTATCTTTCACTTGTGAAATTTATGTATCTTGCATGGCCTTTGGACAAACCCCATGTGTTTCACATATGGTTGGTACATTTCTTATTAGAAATGGTAAAAAGAGGGTCAGGAGAATCAGACTACTGTATTGATAAACATAAGCTTTGAGATTCACTAATAAAAAATGGCTTCTAAGAGACACCTAGCTTAATGGGAAGAACATTTATCTTGCAAACACAGAATTTTACAGCTGGAAGGAATCTCGGAGAGATTCTGGTCCAACCCATTCATTTTATACATAGGAAACTGAGACCGTGAGAGTTAAGTGACTCACACAAGGTCCTCAGATATAAGTGGCAAGGACAAGAACTTAAACTGTCTGATTTCCAACTCAAATATTTACTACTTCCACACTGCTTTGCTCATGATTCTCATTAAAAAGCCATCATCATTTTTTTTTTCAGTTCAAAAGGGTTTCTGGAAAGCAATACTAGAGAGTTTTCCAGAGTCCAACTCTGAGGACATGGGAAAAGATGGAAATTTCATGGTGTTATATATTTGTGACTTAGGGTTGTAGTCTCAGGGTCTTGCAAAATGTTTGGCACAAAGTGGTGTCTTAATTAGTATTTGGGGAATGGATGAACCACACTGACAGTCAACATGATGACCTCTTGCTGTTAGGATCTGTGGGAGTACTCACAAGAATTACAAGAGCTATAAAATTAAAATGAGAACCATAAGTGGGGGGCAAAGGTATGTGTTGCCAACAAAATAGACAAGTAGAAAGTAAAATGTGACTCTATTCAGAGGTGATATTCAAAATATTAAACAACCATGGTCACTCAGGCACCAGTCATCACCATGGGAGCTGCTGTGAACCATCACAACTGGAGTCAACCAGCTAAATGACAGTCCTGTCTCTTTCCCATTTTACTGTTCTTCAATATATTCAGAATGTGGTTCCTTACCCCTCTTCCCTATAATTCTCCTTTCTATGTCCATTAGAGATGAAATTCCAGTAAAACTTTAGTGAAGGAAGAAAATGAGGATGAAGGATGTGGTTATTATTATAAGGAAGATGTAGTCTTTGCGAGTATAGATCTTTGGGTAAGAGGAACCCTAGCAGCATTGCATGTGAGAATTTAAATTGAGAGTACTTCTGCACTTTAAATTCTCCAAGAGACAAGAAATACAAGAAAAGTATTTATATACCTGGTTGTCCTAGATGGACATTCCCTAATCCTTAAAATACTGAATCCCTTTGTATATACTTCTATCCTCTAGTTATTACCTGCAAAAGGATTTTAGCAAAATCAGGTAAGCAGGATGATCAGCAAGCAGGATGAAGGGAACCGTAATACCATACCTGCTGCTAAACACCAAGTTTGTATATATTGTTTCCAGTTTAAGATCAGAAAGAAGGAAAACCCAACATGGGATATATTAAAAATGTCACATAATAAGTGATGGGGAAAAAGTCATCAAGAAATTTCTCGAAAACCTTTGAAGAATGCATGAAGTCTTGACCTTCATGAAACAGTAACAAACCACCATGAAGAAGAAATAGCCTAAAAAGATGATGAGGAAAACCTTCAGGAAACTAAATTAACAATCATAGCATTTAAATCTTCACTGAATACAGAAAGAAAAAATGATGAATCAGAAACCAGAAGCAGAAATGTTAAATACAAAATAGATAATTTCTTCTCTCTCCAAAAGAGAGAAAAATGAATACAGTCTTGAATGAATGGAAAGGCAAAGGAAGATAAAATCAATACTATGAATTCTGAAGGTGGGCTCACTTGGGCCACATCCTGACCCCATTCATACTAGCAGTGTGATTTGGGGTTATAGAACTTCTCTGTGTTCAATATGTTTGATTGTAAAATAGGACTGACAACAGCATCTACCACAAAATGATTTATGATATTTAAATTAATACCATTATTAATGACATGGTATTTAAAACAGAGTTTGGCATATCATAAATACTTATTTATTGAGTGCATTAAAATAGTGATCAGGAAAATTACAGACAAGGAAGATGGTAGATGAGAATGAAACTTAAAAACATGATCATTAGTAAGGGTGGAACTTAACTAAATTAGATCAGCAATAATCACACAAACAATTACTAATTTTTAAGCTCTGATTTTCAGAAGTTTATCTGACCACTACCAGCTTTTCAGTCTAATAAAATATTAACAATTATTAGCATCTCCATCTGAGAGAGTACCATTATCCTCATCACTATCTTTTCCACTGCCCTCCACATTTCCCTTTGCTATTTATATCAGTTTGAAGTTCTTTATTTGTTACATTTTGCTTCTACTTGAAGGAGTTCCAAAAGTGCTGCAGTCTCTTGGATTTCATTTGTTTATTGTCATAAAGTAGATACATGAACAATTTTTACTGGCTAGTTAAATGGAGAAATTTCCTGCTGAATAAAATACCTGGGTGTATGTATTAAAGGGACTCATTGTACCAGCAAACATTAATTAAGATAGCCATTCTTAAAAAGAGACCCAGAGGGGGGAAAATCAGTTTTCTTACTTATAAGGAACAAATTCTTTTATGATACATTTATATAATTTGCTATAATATATGATAGTAAAAAATGAAGTAAGGTTTGTAAAACATTTGAAGGAAAACACTGCAATTTTAGAATTTTATACTCATGTATAGAGGAATTAGACAACTTAACCAATCTGGTCTTTCTTTAAAAAATTGAGGGATTAAAAAGTAAGAACTTAGATAATACAGAAATTATGACATGAAAGGAGAGTAGAAAATCTTCATAATCTGCACCTGTGACTTTTAAGACCATCCATAGGTAAAAGTTCTTCATATTTAGATTTTAAACCCTTTTAGTAGACTGAATAACAGTAGTCCCCTATACATATCCAGCTCCTCACCTGTGGAATCTGTGAATGTGTTTCCTTACACGGTAAAAGGAATTTTTGTGGATGAAATTAAGGTTTTTATTATTTATAGCTAGTTAGTTTTAGATTTGGACAATATCCAAATTATCCAGATGTGCCCTATGTAATCACAAGTATTATTATAACAGGAAGACAAGAGAATCAACATTAGACAGTAGCAGGATGTGTGACAATGGAAGCAAGAAGTTGGAGAGGTGTGAGGACAGGATCATAAACCAAGAATTATGTCTGGAAGCTGAAAATGGCAAGGAAACACATTCTTTCAGTCTCCACATGGAATAGCCCTGTTGATTTCTGACTCTAATTCAGTGAGACAGGTTTGGATTTCTGACCAAATCAATTATGGTGATTTTGTTTATCTGGAGTATATTTTTGTGTTTGTGTGTATTTGTTGCTGTCTATACAGAATCATACCATCTGTAAATAGCAACAGTTTTGCTTCTTTTCCAACTTGGATTTTTTTTTTTTTGGCCTAATTTCCCTGTGCAAACAATATTGTCTAGTGGTGGTAAAAGTAGACATCTGATTGTAAGAAGAATAAATTTTAAATCTTCCCATATTGGGGTTTATATGTACTCTATAATGTTGAGGAATTTTTCTGGTATTCCCAGTTTCCAAAGTATTTTTTTAAATAAGTGAATTTTTTGAATTTTGTCAAATGTTTTCTATGTTGATTGAGATTATCATCTGGCTCTCTCCCCCCTTTTTTTCTTATTAATATGGTGCATTATATTGATTGATTTTCTTATAGTGAAACTTCCTTGCATTCTTCAGAAAAATCCCACTTAGTCATGGTGCATAATCCTTTTAATATGTCCTTGGCTTCAGTTTACTAGCCTTTTGTTCAGGATTTTTGCATCTACATTTATAAGGGTATTGGTCTGTAGTTATTTTTTTCATGTGATATTTTGTCTGGCTTTGGTATCAGGATAACACACAATGTTTTAGGAATTGTCTCCTCCTCATCTATCTTTTGGAAGAGTTTGAGAAAAGTTGAATTTCTTTTTTATATGTTTGGTAAAATTTACTGATGAGATCAATTGGTGAGTGACTTCTTATGGTTGACAGAGTGTCCTCACTTATTGCAAATCCTGTAAGATATTTTTCAATTTCTTTTTGGATCTGCCTGGTAATTAGTGTGCTTCTAAGAATTGGTATATTTCATCCACTTTACCTAACTTGTTGACATACAATTGTTTATAATATCCCCTTACAGCTCTGTTAATTTGTATAAGGTCTATAAGGTTAGTAGTAGCATCCTTACTCTCATTTCTTATTTTATTTATAGTTCTCTTTTTATAATTTAATCTAGCTAAATCTTAGTTCTAATTGTTTTCAAAGAACCAATATTTTGTTGTGTTGATTTTTTTCTATCCTTTCTTTTATCTTTGCTCTAATATTTATTGTTTCTTTTCTTCTATTGGGTATATTTTATTTTATTTCTAATTTCTAAAGATGTAAAGTTACTTTGTTCTTAAGGTCCCTTTTTCTATGTAGGCATTTATAGCTCTAAATTTTCCTCATTATTTTCACTACATGCTACATGTTTTGCTATTTTGCTTTTTAATTATTTTATTAATAATAATTTTAAAGAGCAGTTTCAGGTTCAAAAATAAAACTGAAGAAAAGATAGAGTTCCCATATCACCCCTATCATTACACCTCTATAGACTCCCTTATTACCAATATCTTCTACTACAGAGGTATATATTATAGAAATGATGAGCCTACATCATAATATGTGTCATCATGATGAAAAATCATAATCACCCAAAGTCCACAGTTTACAATAAACTTCACTCTTGGTGTTGGTTTTGTACATTCTATGGGTTTGGACAAATGTAAAATGACATGTATACATTATTGTGGTGGGCCAAAAACTTCTCTGTGTTCTTCCTATTCCTACTACAGCCACCATTTAGTAACCCCTGCAAACACTTAACTTTCTACTGTCTCCATAGTTTTACTTTTCCCCAGAATACTATATAATTGAAACCATACCACTATATAGTTTTTTAGATTGATTTTTTGATGCAGTAGCATGTATTTAAGCTTCCTCTATATCTTTTCATGGTCTAATAGTTTATTTCTTAGTATTACTGAATAAGATATTGTCTGGATGCACCAGTTTACATTTAGGTACTGATAGGCATCTTGGTTTCTTCTGAGTTTTGAAACTTAATGACTAAATAGCTAATAATTATGACTAAGATTCATATTAAGATGTGCAGGAAGTATGAATATACATTTTCAACTCCTTTGGGTAAATATCAGTGATGTGATTGCTATATTATATGGTAAGAGTATCATTGGTTTTGTGAGTAACTATTAGATGCCTTCCAAATTTGCAGCACCATTGTACATTCCAACTGACAATGCATGAGAATTCCCCTTGTTCCTTGTCTTTCTGGACTTTTTACGTAAGTGTCCTAGAATTTGGAGATTCTGGCAGGTGTGTAGTGATATCACATTGTTCTTGTAATTTATACTTCTTTTGTGATATATGGCATGGAACATTTTCTCAACTGCTTTCTTTTTCCTCTATAACTTCTTTGGTGAGGTATATGTTAATACCTTTGCCCAGTTTAAAATTAATATTTTCTTATTGTTTCATTTTAAGAATTCTTTATATATTTTGGCTAGCAGTCTTTTAGTAGGTATGACTTTTGCAAATATTTTCTCAGTTCAGCTTGATTTTGGTATTACATCTAACATCAAATTCACTTAGGTTTACTTCTATGATAGCTTCCCAAAATCATCTAGATTGTCTCCTATAGTAACTTCTGGAAGTTTCATAATTTTATATTTTAATTATATCTGTGATTGATTTGTAGTAAATTGATGAACTGTATAAAGTCTGTGTCCAGACTCATTCTTTTGCATGTGGATGTCCCAGCCTTTTAATTTCCACTTACAAAAGATTTTTTATTTTTAAAATTTTTTTTAAATTTATTTATCTATATTTCACATCATTTCAATCCCTGGGGGTCACCCACCACCTCCCCCTCCCACCCACTCCAGTTGGTCCCCATTCTCCTCTTGTGCAGTTTCATTTGGTTGACCATATACTAGTGAAACCATTTGGTTTCTGTCCCTTTCCATCTGGCTCGTTTCTGCTAGAATGATTTCTTCTAGGTACATCCAGGTTTCCATAAATTCATCAAATTTGTCGTTTTTAATTGCTGAGTAATATTCCATTGTGTAAATGTACCACATTTTTTTCATCCAGTCATCTGTTTTGGGGCATTTAGGTTGCTTCCATGTCCTT